>JAWPHD010017393.1:0-22500 GCA_037043455.1 Cyrtodaria siliqua | reverse complement strand
TGTTCAAAAATACTCTTATTTATTATTAGTGCCAATATAAAAAATAAAGTTATTTTTTGCGGTTTTTTTCATTCTCTCTGGGGCGAAGCCATTACCTTCTCTTAAAATCTAAGTGGTGGAAATACGCTTTAATATATATCCGAAAGTTAAAAATAACATAATTAAAAAAGCAAAACATGTTTTAACTCAAGAGTTTCATAGATATGATCCCAGGATCCACATACGCGGATCCAGGATTTTACCTCGAGGCGTGGGGAGATTACAAACATGTAAAATGATTGCCTGTTCGAATCAGGTTTTTAGAAATATAACAGCTAACATTTAGGTTTCGTAACTGTGTACAGTTATATAACTTTATTAAGTTACTTATTTGTTTAAATGCCATGGGTTTAACATTAACAGTACATCACTTCGCAGTCAACAGCTCGGTACGGGAAACAAATCACTATTTTGTTTAGGCATAATACCAGATATTAACTGAATGCAGTTATAACTTTATAACTGCATACAGTTATATAACTGCATCACGTTATTAAGTTAGTCATTGTAGAATTAGTTTGCATTTAATTCTAACACGGCCTCCGCAGTCTTTCATATACACAAAGAAGAGAGACCGATGTATGTTATTCTACGATAAAATACCGCTGTTCCATTAATTCCCCGCGTATATTTCATCCGTTGGAGGCGCCGCGTTAAATGACGTCCAGGCGAGTACGCGGCTGAATCCACATGATTCTGACAAAAGCACCTCAGAATGCACCAGATTGCACCATTGTTTTCAACATTTTCCTTGGGGGCATGCCCCCGGACCCCCCTACCACAATTATGAATCCACATGAATAGAGGGCTAGCTACGCCGCTGACGTCACTTGGTAAATATACGTCACGAAGACAAACTCAACATTAATGTTAATGAAATGTTAAAAACAACAAACGTGCCATGCTGCCAAACCGTGCACACACCCGATATAAACCCATCATATGCATCAGTACATATAACATGACTAAGCATCTTGAACAATTTGAGAACTTTTGACGTCATATAGCACAAGCTACATGACGTAAGCAATGACAATTGTTTGTCACGTGACTTGAAACAAGTCAATTGCGTGTATAGAAACGTAGAACTTTGCATATGGGGGCGCCCAATGGAACAGCATGTAAACATAGCAGCCTGATAGCCTGATAGCAGCCTGATTACCTTGACCTCCGAGATAATATATAGTGCCCCAACAATAGCGTAAACAATGGGGTTATTGTTGTGTTAGAATCGAAATAATAAATACGTACCTGTATTTTATCGGCGAATAAAATACAGTTAGTCGTTCGGATGCGAGTAGTTAAATCACTCGTCCTAACGCCCTCGTGATTTAATTACTACGCATCCGAACTCCGAACTGTATTTTATTCACTGATAAAACACAGGTACATATTTATTATTTCTTAAATAAAAACAAAATAGCGTAAACAAATAAATTATCAAAAATAAATATCATTAGGATCACGAACATGTAAGATGATTGCCTGTTCGAATCATGTTTTTGAAAAATACAACAACTCAAATTAGATTTCATAACTGTGTACAGTTATATAACTTTATTAAGTTACTTATATTTTAAGTGCCATGGGTTTAACATTAACAGGGCATCACTCGGTAGTCAACATGGTCACTCAGCAGGACCTTTTTTTAAGTAATATAAATTATGTTTATTTGTAGAAAATAATGGCTTCCAGAGATTCACTATTCCCTTCCATATTTTTAAGTAACATAAACAATAACTCAAATAAGTTATAAATGACTGCAGATCGAGGCTCAACCTCAAAACATACCAACTAGACAGGGAACTATTAGTATGATTAGCATATTAGAGTCCTACTCTTCTTTCTGAAAACTGGCTCGTAATAAACTGAGAACTGCCTTGTCGATAAACATGAGGAACATAGAACTACAGGTTATGCAGTACGTAGCCATTTAGTAAGGTTGGTACCCCATCAGCATGCTCAGAAACAAACGCAAGCATGTAACAGGGAGGAGGCGTGTACAAGGGATAGTCTTCGCCCTCCATCGTCCCCCTTTATTACTTCTCTATCATTTTGTTTACTATATTGTTATTTTAAAAATCTCCCACACACCACCACCTCATCTCCCTACTCCCGTCATTTCTTATTCCTTGTCTCTGACCCCAATATCCTCTCCCACATATAGCATATACATTTGGCCATACCTCTCTGTCTACGATATAATTCATCTCATTTCCCATTGAGGTTGCTCTCTCAGTGTAAGTTATTAAAACTATTACCATGGTTACAGGACATACAAAAAACGTTTTTCACACAATTTACTTTCAATTGGTATTTAATATTTAACATCATTTTTATTTATCATGTTTATTTAAACAAATAACATGTTGAACAGCTGTCCCATACAATTTCATTTCCCAAAGTGCACGTACATGTTCATCATATATAAACATGAACGATGACGATGAATATACGAACAAGCCTGCACGAGTTATCTTATCTCATTTTTCAATTTTCCGACATTTAGCAGACAATAACTTACACAAGTTACATTTTTCTTAGACCGATCAACCTTCCAACACGATGCGTAGAAGTTTATCGGCGATGCGTACGAGCATTGTTGACTAACTTTATCAGGGAAAGGTACAATAAAACAGGGAAAAAATACGTCAGGCGCCGAAAAAAATGGGAAAGGATATAAATATGTGTCTGAAATTACTCAAATTTGATCAATTTTGTGAAAAAAAGCGCCTAAAAATCGGAAAATTATCACTCTCCGTCAAGTCAGCTTCCATGCTGTCAATGCTGCTGGTACTTCCCGTCTTGCTACATGCCTTGAGCAGTAGCAATGACGTAAACTACCGCGAATTTCAAAATAAACAGCGATTTTCCAAGGATGTTCACTGCTACGAAATAATAACGTGTACAAGATATTTGGAGAATAACTTCAATCAGTTACACCCCTGACTGTTTATGGACTGAGAATTAGAGTTGAAATGCGTGTGTTTACTAACCGAATCGAGACAAATCTTCGTTACGGATGATCACCTCGTGCACCTGCTGATGACGTTGATTACTGGGCTTGAGATATTGCGTCATCTTAATCATCGCGTCATCAACCCTTATAGAAGGCTTTTGATGACAATCACCCATCGTTGGAATCGCGCATCGTTCTTTGTAACGTTTGTGATCATCAACATCGTTGTAACTGCAACAACACTTTAGTGTCATATATAGTCAGTCGACACATTCAGTATTTGCGATAATACTACGAACGTCTTAAACGTTCATGAGAACAGTCTTTTTCATATTTCATCTGTGTATTCGCTTGTTTTTCTTGATAGTTGTATATATATATTTCACATATTTTAAAAGTTGCATTGAACTTATGTCAATGCATTCAATTTCGTTCATTCTTTCCTGAGTTAGTCCCAACCACTAGAGTCAACTTGGGACAACTGGTGTCAGAAGTGTGAGTTTGGGGGACTACGGAGGGAAAGAATCAATAAGTGATTTTTAGTATTATACTGATCATTTTAGAAATTTGTACCAAACGCTGACCCATCAAGGCGACTGGAGAGGATCACGGCCACGACTTGGAAGAATAAGCGCAAGTCAAGTCAAGCAATGGCGAGGGTAGGGCGAGTCAAAACTGTTGTTTTGTACGTTCTTTCCTTGGCATGAGGTCGCATTTGTCTACACAATTGGGTCTGGGGCACGTTTTGCTCCATAACTTTGTGTTTGTTTTTACCTCCCTTGATTATAATAATAGTATCCAGTGAGATTGGCGTTCACGACGTTCTACTAATTTGTGTGACACTCGAGTATAATTATATTGACGGGAGAAGAAAATATACATGTACACGCTATACACATTTCTATGATTGTTTAAGGTTTATGTCCAATATCCAGTATAAATATTTTATGTAGTGTAAATATATGTTTTGTGGAAGCTAGGGACTATTTATACATAACCGTTAGTAGTTAGCGCTAGTACAAATGGGTATGTAACTTGTCCTATGATGATCCCTGGTATTTACTGAGGACACAGTGACTTACCATTAGTAGAATAGTTAGTAGAGTAGAATCATAAGTGACTTGTGTATTGTAATTATTGTAGTTAGTATTCCACAATGTCCATAACCATGACGTCCATAAATGAACTTACGGAGATGGGTAAGGAGCTAGGTTATGATGGAGAGGAGCTTAGAACCTTTGTTAAAGACGAACAGGCTAGAGAAAGGGATTTCAGACTTGAGGAAAGAGATGCTGAGAAAGATGGGTTAGAATAAGAAAATAGATTATCTAAAGAGAAGCGAGATGGAGAAAGTATATTAGCTAGAGAGAAGCTAGAATTATAAAGTAGATTAGCAACAGAATACCTGTAATTAGAAACTAGATTGATAAAGGAGAAGCAAGAGTCAGATAAAGAGATGGTAGAACTAGATAAAGAGAGAATAGAAGTAGCTAGGCAGTTGAGACGGACGGTAGACTACCTAAGGCTAAGATGGATATGGAGGTAAATATAGCAGAGTTAGAACATAAGTTAGCTTAAGAGTTGTTAGTAGCTAAGAAAGATAGTGAAGACAGCAAAACTGTAGGTAAAGATAGTTATTCTGAGAAGTTAAAAGGTCCGAAGTTACCATATTTTGATGCTGACAAAGATAACATGTACAGTTACTTGTCACGGTTTGAACGATATGCAGTGTTACAGGAATGGAGTAAAGATAAGTGGGCAGTTCATTTAAGTGCATTATTGAGAGGCAAAGCCTTAGATGTATTTTCTAGATTACCTAGTTTAGATTCTCTTGACTATGATAAGTTAAAGGATGCTAAAGATATCTGAGTTAACTGAAAAAGGTTTTAGAAAGCGGTTTAGAGCTTGTTTACCTGAGAAAGGTCAGTCGTTTATTCAGGTCATTAGTAGGTCTAGAAATTACTTAGATAGGTGGTTAGAGTTAGGGAAGGTAGCGCAGACTTATCAAGGCCTCATAGATTTTTTGTGGCGGGACCAGCTATTCAATGTCTGTAGTAGAGATCTGTTCTTATTTCTAAAAGAAAGGAAATTAGCTTGTGTAGAAGAAATGGCAACACAAGCATATCAGTTTGCCGAGGATAGAGGTGGAGCTCATAATGTAGTGTCGAAAGAAAGAACGTTTAGAGATACAAGGGGACGATCATCGCAATAAACAATAAGTACAGAGTGGTAATCATAGAGGCGGAGGTAGTTCGATGGGTGCTAGAGGTTGCAATAGTGGTAACAACCTCGGTAGACCTTTTATTCGTTGTCGTAATGGGAATCATGCTTCACATGAGTACAGAAGAGCGGTGAGTCTCCACTGTCGTAGACAATTGGAGTGACAATAGTAAAGTAGAGAATACTGTAGGCAGTCAGAACCAAGGTTTTAACAATCCACGGAGTTTCGGAAGAGGTAGAGGTGGTCAAAACCGAGGTAGAGGCAGAGGCAGATGAGGTAATAGCCGGTTTACTTAAACCGAGAGTAGTAGCTGTTGTGTTAAATCAGATGGCGTAATGGCGAAGATCGGAACATGTCTCTTTCCGTATTCCGTTGTTAAATTAGTCAGTAGAGTATGTGCCAATAGCGAGAATAGATGTCGATACACCTTTCTTTAAAGGGACTACAGAGGCACTATTTATGGACGACCCAATGTACGATTTAACGATAGGGAACATAGAGGGTTCAGTACTTCCGTTAGTGTTCGATTTTAGGAGTAGCATTAGTAATGCAGTAGAGACTAGAGCGCAAGTTCAGAAGCAAGCTAAGACATAGAGTTCCTGCAGCCTTAGGTGACATATCTAGAGCGGAGTGTATAGAAGCACAAACTCAAGACGAGTCATTAGATCATTGTAGATTGAAGGCCAATGATGGTGTAGTGAAGAAGTGTAAAGGGTCCGGTAGTTCTAAGTTTGTACATAGGAATAGTTTATTATACAGAGAATTTGAAGATAGTGGTGGCAGACAAGTTTCACCAATTAGTGGTACCTACCCAGTATAGAACGACAGTGCTTAAGGTAGCTCATGAGTCGATTATGGGAGGTTATTTAGGTGTAAAGAAAACTTCAGATAAAGTATTGGCAGAGTTTTATTGGCCAGGCGTTAGTGGAGATGTAACTAGGTATTGTAGGTCCTGCGATGTATGCCAAAGGACCGTACCAAAAGGTCGAGTGACCAAAGTACATTTAGGTCAGATGCCAATGATAGATCTACCATTTAAACGGGTAGCCGTATACATAGTCGGACCAATATTTCTAGTGTCAGATAGGAAAAATAGGTATATTCTAACTATGATAGACAATGCAGCTAGGTATCCGGAGGCAGTAGCATTCCGGAGACAGTAGCATTGCCCTCAGTTGAAACTGAGAGAGTAGCGGAGGCATTAGTCGATATGTTCAGTAAGCTAGTTGTACCAGAGGAAATGCTGACTGATTGTGGGTCACAGTTTACGCCAGAACGTATGGCTGAAGTTAGCAGGTTATTGTCTTTGCGTCAGATCATGACAACACCTTATCACCCTATGTGTAACGGGTTGGTCGAGCGATTTAACGGGACGTTAAAGCAAATGTTACGACGTATGTGTACAGAGAGACCCAAAGATTGGGACAAGGATCGCAGTGCTTTGTTGTATGCATTCAGAGAGGTTCCACAAGAGAGTTTAGGATTTTCTCCGTTTGAGTTATTGTACGGCAGATCAGTTAGAGGTCCTATGAGGATTCTTAGAGATATGTGGGCAGGTGAAGTAGATAGTGAGGAGGTTAAGACTACATATCAGTATGTGTTAGATCTTAAGGAGAAACTAGAGGAGACTTGTAAGATAACTCAAAATCAGTTAGTTAAGGCAAGTAGCAAGCACAAACGGTACAATGACAAAAAAAGCTAGAGCTAGGAGATTTAAGATAGATGACAATAACAAGCTGTTATTACAATGAAAAGGGCCATTTTACGTCAGAGGGATAGTGAACACTATGGATTATCGAATCGAGATGAATGGAAAGTTGAAGACCTTTCATGCGAATATGCTAAAAGTGTATATTATTAGAACTGATAATGTGCAACAATGGGTGTTAACTGTAGTTAATGTTGCAGTTATTGAGGATAGTGGGGAAGGCAGTAGTTTCATGTATTTTCCCACTAGTGCAAGTAAGCAGACAACAGCCGATGTAGACATATCGAGGATGCTTAGTGTATAGCAGCAACGACAGATAGGTAGTTTACAATCGGAGTTCAATGATGTCTTGTCCGAAAACCCGGGGCATACAAATGGAATACAGCATGGTATTGTACTCACATCAGGGGAACAAATTAGAATTAAGGGGTATCCCATTCCATTTCACTCCCGGTCAATTGTTGACGAGGAGGTGAAAGACATGTTGAAATTATGTGTCATCGAGCCTTCAAGCGTCTTTTTTCATCCATAGTCGTACTGATGGGTCAATTTGATTCTGCATCGATTTTAGACAGCTCAATAAACGTACCATCTTTGATACAGAGCCAATGCCTAATATTGAGGAATTTTCTCTAAACTTGCGGGGTATACGTATTTCTCGGTAAAAGTATAGACCTCAGTAAAGGGTATTGGCAAGTCCCACTTTCAGACCAAAAGAGATGACCTCTTTTGAATCTTCACAGGGACATTTGAAGTTCAAGGTCAAACCCTTCGGTCTCGTAAACGCTCCTGCAACCTTCTGTAGGTTAATGAGGAAGGTCTTGAAGGATTTGTCCAACACAGCTAGTTTTATAGATGACATCCTGGTGTTTAAAACAACATTTAAAGAACATATTAAGGCTCTGCGTAATTTGTTGGAACGGCTACGCCGGTTTAAACTGACTGCAAAACCTAGCAAATGTCACATAGGTTACGCAGATATAGAGTGTCTGCGTCATGTTGTCGGAAGAGATCAGAAATTAAAACCCAACCCCGACAAGGTTAAGGCAATTCAGGAAGCACCAAGGCCCGAGACAAAGAAACAAGTTAGTCATATTTAGGGTTGGCGGGTTTTTACAGGAAGTTCATCCCAAACTTTTCGGCTATAGCTGCACCTTTGTCAGACTTGACAAAGAAAGGTCAACCCAATATTATAACTTGGGGGAAAAGCCGGGAGCGAGCTTTTGTCTGTTTAAAGGGAAATCTGGTCAAAACCCCAAAACTAAAATTACCTGAACTTGACACGGAGTTTATCCTCAGAACGGATGCCTCCGATATAGGGGTGGGTGCAGTCCTACTGCAAGAGCAAGATGGTGTAGTCTCTACGTGGCTTACGCAAGTCGGAAACTACTACAACGGGAACGTAACTACTCTGTTATCGAAAGGGAGTGTCTTGTAGTAGTGTGGGGTGTCAGTAAATTCCACAGATATGTTTTTGGTAAGGAATTTATCTTGGAGACAGACCACCAACCGGTAGCTTATATGAACAAAGCAAAGGTAGCTAACAGAAGGTTAATGAGGTGGGCACTGACTCTTCAGCCTTACCGGATGAGAATTAAAGCGATCCGAGGAAAGGACAATATTGGGGCTGACTATATAAGTCGCCGCACATAATGACAGGGTAAAATACAATAGCAGAGTACAATAGTATAATAGTGTATGGCAGTGTATTGTACAATAGCAGTATATGTTACGACAGTGTAGTGTACAATTGTAGAATATTGTTGAAATTTTAATGTTGCTTATAATGCAACAATGTCTTTGCACCTGAGCGATCAGCTTGTACGTTTTGTCGCTCATTTGTTAGGAAGCATTAATAGTTTATTAACATATAAATATTAATTATATTTTGTTAATGAACCGACATCGAAAAGTATGTATTATTACAGCCTAAGCCTCCCGGAGTGGAGCTAAGCCTTTAGGGTGTGTAGGCCCTCTAGGTGATTCGACACAAGAATCAACGCATAACGTAACGAGCGGTGGAGACGGTCCCCGTACCTGGACATCATGGTCAGGTTATTATAGTAGCAACCACCCCTGGGACACGTGGGGGCCCGTCATCAGTCCTACAATATGATACCAAAGGCCCCAGGGTTTGAGAAGAGGAAAAAAACTGTACAAACATTTCCCCTACCTTAATCTTTGGTAAGTTTTTATCTTTAAAGGGACACACGGCAATATTAAAGGACACACGGAAATCTTGAATTTTGTAAAACTCATAGCTTAGTTTTTCTACATGCATTTGTTCAATCATTAGTATTAATTTCAAGAATAGTATAAAACAAATTGTTTTTGCATATTACTAACTATTGATTATGTTTCACCAATAATATATTCAAACCTCTTGTAGAATAATGAAGAAAAGTTGAAAACGCAAAACATTATTTAAATCTATGCAAGCAGGTTTGAAGTCAAACTGATACTGAAGTAATAAATGGAGAGGCTTATTTGTAATGCTTGATAAAAACTTCAAAATTGCCATGTGTCCCTTTAAAGTATTTAACAAGTATTGACATTAGCACCTTTATGATCCATTATCATTTTGCTGTAAATCTGCTTGCATATATTAAGATAAGAGGGAATAACATTTTTTTAATTATTTTTTTTCTATATTCTATCATAGGCTTGCGTATAATAACCATGTATGATATGCAAACACAACTTACTTTTAACTTTTCAAAGAATTATTGCTAATAATTTTCAAATATGCGGGTTTCTTGAAAAATTAATGGGACTCTTCAAGTTTTGAAAAAAGTCGAGATTGCCATGTGTCCCTTTAACATACTGGACATGTGACTGGGTTGATGTTGACTCTTGCAGTTACTCACAGAGAGAAAGCCAAAACCTTACGCAATTTCATTTCATGCATTCTATTGAAGCATTAAAGACAATAAGAAAAGAAGTATGTCTCCCTTAAAAATGAAGTTCTGCCTTAAAATTGAAATTCAACTTGAATTAAACCATATATCTTGTTGATAGACACTACGTGGTCTAAGTATTAAATTGCATACCCCATCCAACTCCTTCTCCAACAAGCAAAAACGGGGTTGGCTGGGGTATGAAATAAAACCTTAATTTCGGCTTAAAAGTTAGCATTTTGTAAAATTAAAACATTTAGTAGGTAATTTAAACAGGTTATCGCATTTGTTCAGTAAAAAATGTTTTTAAACGCGTTTTATTGTCGATGTATCCGTTATAGAATCCTGCTAATATAAGCTTTCCCATCGCTTAATAGAATTAAAGGGAATATAGCGACACAGCCAAACAGTTTTCAACAACTTGGAAAAGGATGAAAGTATTATCAAAATCGGATGATAAACAAAGACGATATAACTGTTTGAAGGTTCTGTTGAAACGGATATGGAAGCTGCCATTTTTAAAGCTTTGACATCCCAGTTCTAAATGACCATATATGGAATATTGATAATATGAAAAAATACTCATTTATGGCGGAAACAAAGTAACTGTATGAAAAATATGTATAACTAATTGCAATAATGCTTTTAATTTTTTAAGGAGTTTGCACTGATTTTTCTACATTTATTTGTCCCGAGTGGTTACGGGGCACATAATAGGGCCACTGCAGATCCCGTTGGAGGACAAGGCAGAGGGGTAGTATCCCCCACCCCCACACATTCATGTTCATTTTATCGTTTTTTGTTCATGCTCATTAAAGGTCTTCATCAAGACCCCTACATTGTTTCAGGTGACATCTCGCTCATATCACTAGAGCAGTGGCAGAAAAACTATAACGTGGCTCCAGCGTAAATGGAGTGTCTACAATAGAATTTGCAGCAACTCTGCCATGCTGTTGATATAATGCATGTCTAATAATGGGAAACTTGAAAGGCAGTTCAAATCAATTTAACGCAAACCTTCAAGGTGAGAAGGTTCTAGGCCCGTTCTCCATATTTTATCTCGATATACATGGAGGATGAGCCTGGCATGTTCATTCCTGTTAGGCGGCATATAAACTTTCATGTGTTGGTGCGCCTTAAAACCCCAATTCAATTCAATTCAATTGTACATTAATGATTATTTTATAATTTACTTTTTTTGAAGTTAAAATGACATTCTGAAACATGTTTGTATAAAACAAAGGAAAAAAAACAGTATTTAATATTTAAAAAAAAAACAAAAAAAATTAATTAATTTTGCTCTTAAAATTAATTGTGCTCTTCATCAGAAAACATTTTTTCAAACTTCAATTCATGCTTCGAAGAATGCCTAAATAATTTAACTTTTGCATGAATCTCTCTCAAAACTTTAAAAATATGATAAAATTTCGGTTTGGAAACAGCTGATTCACATGTAACTGATATACCAATATAAAGTATGAAACATCAGAACTTTAGCTTTTGTCAACGATTCTTCTTGGTCATTTAAAGCTATAAAATGTACAGAAACATCCTTTCCATCTTGGTCATTGTGTTTTGCAGTAAAGTACACATTGGTAAAGGAATCTTGATTCTAGTTTTAATTTTCTTCATTCAATTGTCTTAAAGAGTCAATTCTTACGGATAGCTGGAGGTCTACAGTACCGGTCCTATGCAGGAAAAATGGGGTGGAATGCCTTTAATACAAAAAAAACGACAATCATATATCAGGAATCACTTTGGAGGCGGGTACAGAGCGTCCTCCATATCTACTCTGCAAGCCTGCGTGAAGCATGCGTATTCGTCAAGGATGTCAGATGACATTTGTCTCGCTGAGCTACATACATAACAGCTTCTAATAGCTTAATGTGCATCAAGTTTCATAACAGTTGACCATTGCTTTCAGCTGGTTTCCTTCAGTGCCCGTTTATCGCTTCCACCATGTGGTCAGTTAGTAACACTGTCAAATTTCAGTTGTATACCGGCACTACAGACTGAGGTCAGACTGAGGTCTGTAGTACTCGAGTACATATATATGTTATTGTTAACTGTGAGGCTGAATATAAGCAGGTTATTAAGTCATGTGGAGGAATTCAGACCCATTCTGCATTAGAACGTACTTAGTGGTGGACTTGGCGCTATTGATGGGACGATTGTTCACCAAGATTGTATTATAACTGGATTGATGGGACGATTGTTAACCAAGATTGTATTATAACTGGATTTGAAAAAGGTTTTTGATGATGCATGTTCTAAATTTAAATACTTGAAAAGAATATGTAATTATCCAGCAACAAAACGAAGGTGGTTCGAACACGGTTTATTAAAATACTCAATGTTAATTGGTTGTTGGGGTGGTGGGGAAAAAAGCTATATAAACCTTTGACGTCATGTACGTCAACCGTTAAGATGTCATTTTAAACACCAGGAAACACATTAACCGTTGAGATGTCATTTTAAACGTCAGATGCTAAACGACAACGCAAATAAAATGTGTAATTTTAAGCGAGGTTACATTCCAACAACACATTTAAATAGGATGCAGCTGTATATTCTTATCGTTTGATGTTGAGAGATAGGCATAAAATGTAAGTAATGAGAATTTGTTTGTATTTTGTGCAATCTCTCGACAAATTTGTTTCATGATAGATACAACTCCATGTTAGATAAGGAATAAAATATTTATAGCGGGTTTATATTGTGCGAGATTTG
Source organism: Cyrtodaria siliqua (assembly GCA_037043455.1). NCBI lineage: Eukaryota > Metazoa > Mollusca > Bivalvia > Adapedonta > Hiatellidae > Cyrtodaria > Cyrtodaria siliqua. Next base: position 9,946 of record JAWPHD010017393.1, on the reverse strand, counting down.
GGACTTGAAACACATTGAAACCGTGGGCATGCAGCCCTTGGTATCGATGAACTTCAAGTCCCGCCCACCAGGTATTGATCTGGTACAATATAAACCTGCTGGAAATATTTTATTTCATAAACAGAAAAGAAATCAATGTCTTAGGCAGTTCCCGCCCACTAGGTATTGATCGGGGACAATATAAAAGAGTATAATATTTGAGATATTGAAACAAAATTTGGCCTGTGCATTCGGGGCAATAAGGAGATGATGCACATATTTTTGTTTAATTTGGTACAGACTGTCCCAATTTGTTTAATTTGTTTCAGACTGTCATTGCCATACCAATAAAATGGAAAATTAGTGTACTGATTATGGACGCTGTGTTTACCCGGTATATAGTATTCGAAAACTGTTTCAGATTTTTTCCACAAAACTTGGTTGGTATGTGAGTTTGGGGCTATGAGGAGATAATTATTGACAATGCATTTATACTGCAAAGTCATTATCCCACCATTAACAAGCAGATTTAACAACAAATGTACACTGTTTCTAAACCTACTGACAATGAAGTATATACTTATATAACGTGCATATTTGAGAATCTAAACTCATTAGCTACAATATGACTGGTTTTAGCCAGTCAGACCAAACCCCAAAACTGGAGCGTCGAATTAAGAGTTATCAACTATTAACTTTACGCATATTCGACCATATTTTAAGAACCAGTGAAAAAAATAAATACTTTTAATTGACACATATATACATTACTATATGACCTGAACACCTGGATAGAGTTTTGAAAGGGGGGGGGGGGGGGGGGGGGGGGGGGGGGGCTATCATTTCTAAAAAGGAAAGACAGAAACGGTTAGGAGATTTTATAAAAGCTTTTGATTGTGTATATTGACCATACTTAGAAAATGTGATATAAAAGTCTCTTGCAGTCCGTACAACTGAATTAGGTTTTACAGCGCACCAACACATGAATATGGCGCCTAACAGGAATGAACATGCCAGGCTCATCCTACATTTACATCAAAATAAAATATGGAGAATGGAACTAGAACCTTTTAAACCGCAGAACTGCAGAGTTACTGCAAATTCTATAGTAGACACTCCATTTACGATGGAGCCATTTTTCACGTTTGCATATGCGGTGTCGTGATGAAGACCTTGAATGAGCATGGTAAAAAAACAAGAGGCCCAAGAGGGCCTGTGGACGGTTCTACTGGCTAAAACAGCTCTTATAGATTTAGATAGATATAGCTAGATATAGCTCTCTTCTCCTATAGATTTAACAAAGAAAATACAATATAGCATTTTTCAACAAATCAAGGGCCATAACTCTGTTATTACTAACAAGATCTAGCTGGTTTTCGAAATTGTCCAAGATTTCATTGATATACCGCGCTTTGCACAACTAGACATCATACTGAGGCTTCCTGCCAAATTTCGTAGAAATCCAACAAGCCGTTTAAGAGGAGTAGCGCCGACAAGAAATTTAAAATAAAAATGTCAAAGGGCCATGGGTCACAATTTGAACAAACTTGGTAGAGGACCACAAGCTTATAGCAAATGCCAAATATTAAACCTCTGGCTCTTGCAGTTTCAGAGAAGAAGATTTTTAAGTTTTTCCCTATACATGTCTATGTAAAACTTGTGACCCTTTGGGCGGGGCCAAATGTGACCCGAGGGTCACCATTTGAACAAACTTGGTAAAGGACCATAAGCTTATAGTAAATGCAAAATATCAAACCTCTGGCTGTTGTAGTTTCCGAGAAGAAGATTTTTAAAAAAGAAATCCTATATAAGTCTATGTAAAACTGTGACCCCCGGGGCGGAGACAAATTTGACCTCAGGGTCACCATTTGAACAAACTTAGTAGAGGACCATAGGCTGATGCTACATGTAATACATGATAGCTCTGTGCCTTGTGATTTCAGAGGAGATTTTTTAAAGTTTTTTCCTATATGTCTATATGAAAAACATGCAAAACCTCAATATACAAACTTTGGACCCCCCGGGGCACGGCCATTGTTGACCCCGGGGACTTTATTGAACAAACTTGATAGTCTAGGCGTAGGCGATCATTTTAAAAGAAAAACTGTTGAAATCTGTCCAGCAGTTCTGGAGAAGAAGATTTTTTAAAGTTTCGACTCTTTATAGTAATGGCAGCCATCTTGGATGTAGCACTGACCTAATTTTAACAAATCTAAAAAGCATTCTTATAAGGATCATCCATGTGAAGGTTGGTCAAAATTAGCCAAGCGGTTTCTGAGCGAGAAGTCGTTTGAGAAGAAGTTAATGGACGGACGGACGGACGACGGACGACGGAAAACGGACAACACACCATCCCATAAGCTCTGCTGGCCCTTGGCCAGTAGAGCTAATGACAAAATAAACATGAATGGGCGGGGTGTGGTCCTACCCCTCTGCCTCTAGCAGAATTTGCAGTGGTTGTATTCTACCCGGGCAACCACACATACAAAGTGTGTTTTTTCAAATGTTTAAAGAATGTGTGAAAGCTAATGAAAACATTCTGAATATTTTGACTGTAAAAGCAGTTTACGACGGGCTGTGTTCCAGTCATTTTTTCCATTATATGTTATCGAGTTGATAGGAGAAGAATGTGTAATAGCGGGCTACATGGAGGGCAAATGGTCACCTGATGTAGTGGAAAGAGTTATTACTATTATTTGCTGATAATGTATGTGGCATTGATATCACTCAGATACTGCAAATAGTCTCCATAGAAACCTAGACTCACTATATCAATATTGTATGTAAGGGGGAAGTAACTACTGATAAATTTAAAATTGTTTTTAGAAATGATGGAGTTTAACAAGTGCTGAAGTGTTTTTATGACTAAACAGATAGAGGTTGTAAATAGTTATAATTATGTTTTGTCCGTCGTCCGTCCGTCGTCCGTCTGTCAACTTTTGTCTTGTGAACACTCCAGGGCCTTCAATATTAATTGAATCTTTACAAAACTTTGCCAGTGTCTTTATATCAATCAAAGCTCAGAAAAGTTCGAAAACCAGCCGGATCGGATAAATTTCACCGGAGTTATGGCCCTTGTTTTTGCTGAAAAATGCCATATAAAGCCTTGTGAACACTCTAGCACCTTCATTTATTATTTGATCTTTACCAAACATGCACAGATTGTTAATATCAATAAAAGCTCGAAAAGTTCGAAAACCAGCAAATCGGATCAGTAACGCCGGAGTTATGGTCCTTGTTTTTTTCTGAAAATTGTTATTTTCTGCATTGTGAACGCTCTAACACCTTCATTTATTATTATTTGATCGGGTACCAAACTTGGCACAGATTGTTAATACGCAATGATAGCTTGACAAGTTCGAAAATCAGCTAAATTGGGTCAGTAACACCAGAGTTATGGCCCTTGTTTTTTCTGAAAAATGCCATTTTCTGCCTTGTGAACACTCTAGCACATTCATTTATTATTTGATCTTTACCAAACATGCACATATTGTGTGTTAATTAATATCAATGAAAGCCTCAAACAAGTTCAAAAACCAGCTAAATCGGATCAGTAAAACCGAGTTATGGCCCTTGGTTTTTTCTGTAAAAAGGGCTATATTTTCTGCATTGTGAACACTCTAGGGACTTCAATATTAATCGGACCTTTACTTAACTTTGCCAGTGTCTTTATATCAATGAAAGCTCGGACAAGTTCGAAAACCCGGCAAAGATCAAAATAATTTCGCCGGAGTTATGGCCCTTGTTTTGCTGAAAAATGCCATATTAAGCCGTGTAAACACTCTAGCACCTCATTTATTATTTGATATTTACCAAACTTGCACATATTGTTAATATCAATGACAGCTCAGAAAAGTTCGAAAATCAGGCTAGATCAAAACATTAACAGGCGGAGTTATTTGCCCTTTGATTTAGTTAAAAGTGCTATATTTTGCCTCATTAAGACGATAGGGCCTTCATTGTTCATCCGATCTTTTACCAAACGTTATCAGATTGTTAATGTCATTGAAAGCTCGATCAATGTTCGTAAACCAGCGCGATCAGACCAGTAACAGCGGAGTTATGGCCCTTGATTTGGTTAAAAATGCTATATTTTGAGCCTCGATAAGACGATAGGGGCTTCATTGTTCATCCGATCTTTACCAAACTTTATCAGATTGTTAATGTCAATGAAAGACTCGATCAATGTTCGTAAACCAGCCGCGATCAGACCAGTAACAGCGGACGTTATGGCCCTTTGATTTTGTTAACAATGCTATAATTTGCGCTCGTCATACGACAGGGCCTTCATTTTGCCATCTGATATTGCCATAACTTTTTATTAATTTGTTGTTTGTTTTGTTTTAATTTTTTTTTTTTTTTTTTTTTTTTTTTTTTCATTTATTATTATTTTTTTTTATTATTTTTAAATGATTATTATTTTTTATTTTATTTCACTTTTTTTCCCCATTTTTTTTTAGCTCTTATGTTGGACCAGTCAGGACGAGTAACGTAGAGAGTTATGGCTCTTGATTTAGATAAAAATGCTATATATTTTGCTCGTTAATATGGTAGAGCCTTCATTTTTCATCTAGATCTTTACTGACCAAACTTTACTAGATTTTTTTAGTTATGGCCCAAGATTTAGTTAAAAAGCTGTTTTTGTCAGAAACTTTCGAAAAACATAAATGGCAGTCACTCGCTTCATTGATGTTATAAGAGCCATGTTAGCCGAGTAGAGCGTCCACAGGCCCTCTTGGACCTCTTGTTTTGTTGTTGCTTTAAATGATTTTCTCCCCTCAACATAACATCTCCCCTGCCTCAACCATCTAATACATGTATCTAGTTCTGTATTACTCGTATCATTTTATGATGCTATGAATTATAAATATATTTATCACATAACGTCCTCTTGTTAGCAGTGTCGAACACCCATTTAATATGCTATTGTATGACATGCGTGTAATACATACATGGAACGATTTTGATTGGTTGAGTTAAACTTGTAACACTACGCAAGTTTATTACTGAAACTATTTTATTTATTACAAATTCACCCAGATCTGAGTCATAAATTTATTATTTGTGACAGCTTATAAAAAAATGCACATTATACAAAACATTGTTGTTGGTTTGTTTAAAAGTTGGCGTTAAACTGCTATTTTGTAAGAGAGGTAAAACACGAACTCTTTTATACGCAAAGTTATGTGTGAGACGCGGACGTTTCGACGTCACATATTGTATGACGTTTTGGCGCTAAAGTGTGTTTGACGTCGTGGCGGTTCTATGTCCATCTGCATTAATTATTTTTACTAATTTGATTGCAATGTTTATGGGATAAAAAAGGATCTATAAACTCGTTCCCATTCCATATAATATTTATCAAACTCGTTATGAATTATTTTTAATTACATAATTCGCCAAAAAGGCTCGTTAAAATTAAAAATAATTCATAACTCGTTTCATAAACCTTATATGAAATGGGGACGAGTTTAGAGATCATCTATATATATGTGTTTAGTAAATGAATAGTACATGCTGTAAAATAGTGTAAAGGATGTGGCAAAGGGATTGTCTCTCCCCGGACCCTTGCTCCACCAATTGACGGGGAGATTAAACGGGTCGTCAAAATGACGGCTCAAAAAAGAAAAAAATATTTTTTGAATATGCATCTATAAATTCCATGCATATGGCAGCTAGTTAAGTGGGTTGATTGTGGTGGGGACCCTGTGTATATAGCAGTCAATAAAATATTATAAAGCACTGATGTGAAAATAATAATAAGGGCCGTTCACAAGATATGTAAGAAAAATGCTGTGAAATATTTATTCCTTTAGATAGACATAGGATATGAAAAACTTGGTGACAAAACAAAAGTCCATTTTCTTTTCTAAAGACGACTTTGCATGGGAACAGGAAAATGTTGTCAATGAAACCGTTTTTATATAGCAATATGGGTGAAGGCTCAAAGTGCAATACGGACAGAAGTTGAGGCGAAATGGTTGAGGGTAATAGTGCAGTAAATCAAGTTTAAATATTACGAAAATATAAGAAATTTAGAATAGGCCATGGTATATAATTTAAACCTCCTCTAATATTGAGAGAGAGAGAGAGAGTGAGAGAGAGAGAGAGAGAGAGAGAGAGAGACGAGCAGACAAGGCTAGGTTGCCCAAAGAGAGAGCGATTTGTTTTCATTGTAATGATGTTATAGAAGATGAATGAATATCACTTCTACTGAAATATAGTCCGTTTCTATCTCGATTTAAGATCATTTACATATTTCTAAAAAATACTACAAGTTTCCTAAATAAATACAAGTTTAATATTTGTCATGTGATGCAAAAATGTTATAAACATTAACCTTTGTTTATAATGCTTTCATTAATACAAAGTGACAGTAAAGGGTATGTAGCGAACTCTTTATTATTGAGAGTTATGAAAAAATTGAAAAGGGAGGAAGAATTATCACGGTCGGGATGACAAACACAAAAGAAAGGACCATTTGAAGACATTGTTGAAACGATATGGAAGGCCACCATTTTAAGAGCTATGACATCACAGTTCTAATGACCATATATGGAAATATTTATAAATATGAAAAATATGCTGGATTTTATAGGGGGAACAAATACAGCAACTGTATGAACAACATGTATAGCTTAATGCATAATGCTTTATATGACCAGAAGTCAAAGGATTTTGCATTCATTTGCAGTGATTTACTTTGCATTAAATGATATTGATCAAAATATGGTAATTTAGAACTATGACGTCATAAGTTCTAAAAATGGCGGCTCCCATATCCGTTTTAGAACAACATTACAGAATGGTCATATCTTTTTTGTCAATCATCCTGATGTCGATAATTTTTTCACCATTTCCCAAGTTTTTCAGAACTCTCAATAATCGAACTTGTTGGTTGTGGTCGCTAAATTCCCTTTAATAATGATTAGTATGCATTATTTATACAGAGTAACATTTAGGTCAGGTGCCTTTTACTCGTATGTTTTATCAGGCAAGCCTTAGAAAACCAAGAATGGCGAGACTCGTCCTGAGGCACTAATACACTTGAGTAGCACAGGGCACTGATATAATAATATTTTGTATCATGTAGATTACCGGTAATATCATATAATCAACATTCTTTGTATGGTTTATTTAGTTTTTAGCTCGACTGATCAAAGATGCCCTGGTGCGTAGTCCGTCTGTAAACTTTTTTTTGTGGCCACTACTCCTCTTGGAACTACTTAACGGATTTTCATGATACTTCACAGGAATGTTTGCTCTTGATGTCTAGTTGATCCTAGGCAAAAGTTCAGATCGGCCTGGGAAATTCAAGTATGGCCACCACGGCTAAAATATAGATTTTAAAAATGCGATTTTGTGGCGACAACTTCTCTAAAAACCGTAAGTGATATTGATTTTGGAACCTTTACCAAAATGACTGGCACGACATGTAGGTTGATCCTAACCTAAAGTTTAGTTTGATTGGATATCAAAAGGCTTGGCTGGCCAGGCATCTTTGTTTACATAGAGTTTATTTAGAAAACTTGTGGGCGACTACTCCTCTTAAACTGCAAAATGGATTTTCATGAAACTTCACAGGAACATTGCTCTGTGATGTCTAGTTGATCCTAACAACAAATTCAAGTCGGCAGGAAATTCAAGATGGCCGCCACGGCTAAAAATAGATTTTAAAAAAAGTGATATTGTTGGAGACTACTACTCAAAAACCGTAAGTGATATTAATTTGTGAACGCTTACCAAAATGACTGGCATGACATGTAGTTGGTCCTAACCAAATTTTATTTTGATTGGATGTCAAACATGGCGCCAGTGGCTATCTTTGTTTACATAGAGTTATATAGGGAAAAACTTGCGACGACTACTCCTTTGAACTAGCAGATGGAATTTCATGGAACTTGACAGGAATGTTGCTCATGATGTCTAGTTGATCCTAGCAAACAATCAAAAATTCAGATTGGTACGAAATTCATGATGGCCGCCTACTGCTAAAAATAGATTTTAAAAGATGCGACTTTGTGGCGACTACTTCTGAAAAACCGTAAGTGATATTAAATTGGAACCTTTACCAAAATTACTTGTGCGACATGTACTTGGTCCTACCAAGATTCATTTTTAATTACATGTCAAAATATGGCCGCCAGTGGCCATCTTTGTTTACATAGAGTTATATAGGAAACATTTTGTGGCGAATACTTCTCTGAAACTACTTGACGGATTTTCATGAAACTTCAAAGGAAGGTTGCTCTTGATGTCTAGTTGATCCTAGCAAAAATTCAGGTCGGCCGGAAATTCAAAGATGGCCGCGACGGCTAAAGATATATTTTTAAAAAGTGATATTGGATTTGGAACCTTTACCAAAATGACTGCCACGACATTGTAGTTGGTCTCTAGCTAGAGTTCATTTTGATTTGGATGTCAAACATGGCCACTAGTGGCCATCTTTGTTTACATAGAGTTATATAGGTAAAAACTTGTGGAGACTACTCCTCTGAGATTTACTTGAAGGGATTCATGAAATGTTGCTGCTTGATGTCTATTTGATCCTAGCAAAATTTCAGGTCGGACGGAAATTCAAGAGATGGCCACCATGCTAAAAATAGATTTTTAAAAACAAATTTGATAGCAACTACTTCTTGAAACTATAAGTGATATTGATATTGATATGGGACTTTTTCTACAATGATCAGGCATGACATGATGTTGGTCCTTGTTGAAAATTATTTTGATTCAACTATTTAAAAATGGCTCCAACGGCCATCTTTGTTTTACATAGAGTTTATATAGGTAAGAACTTGTAGTGACTACTCCTCTGAAACTACTTGACAGATTTCATGAAACTTCACAGGAATGCTGATCTAGCTATCAAAACCTATCAGTAGATCTTCAAGGTCCTTGACCTCTTGTTATCTATTTTACACTTGGCAAGGATGTAACATACTGTTTTTTCTCCATCCCATGATAAATAATAGAATTAGTATTGTTAATAGCATTATCATTTTATTTCTAATAAATGTACATTAAAATTAAAATTGATGGATGTAAATTGCATTTGTGTTATGTGTTTGTTCCTGAGGGCTTGTATCACTATTGCAATATTAGAACTGAATATTTGAGATCCAACTCACCCAAAATCCAAGATGGTGACCCACTTAGAAATGTGTCTGAAAAGTTTTCAGGTATTTGTGACTACAATTTTCGCGTATCCTTTTCAAACTTGGCATGCATACTTATACATGCCAAAACCTTTGACTTAGAAACGATTTTCGAGATCGGTGGCATCAAAATCTAAGATGGCCGCTGCATGACGTATATCGAAAATTGCTGTCATTTGTGACCATAATCTTTTACGTATCATTTTCAATCTTTCAAATTTGGTATTCATCACTTATAAAGGCACAACATGGCCTCAGGTATAATTTTTGAGATTGCTGCGTTGAGAAGTTCGGCTGAAACGATACTTGACTGATGCACATCATATTACAGGATGTCAATATCTTACCATACTAACACAACAAAGAAGAAAAGTCATTGCGATGTCTAGATTGTACATATCTGATTTTGAGGTCAGTAGGTCAGATGGTCACTATGACTCATTAATGATAAACTTTGTCAGCACTGTTACTCCACTCCCCTGCAGGCAAATATCATCAATTCATATGACATCTAAATCAATAGGGGTCATCCTCTTACCATCCCCACAGCGAGTCTAGGTAGCTTATTTGGAAAGAAAGTTTGGGATTGCATATGGGGTCACTGGGGTCGAGGCCAAGGTCGATGTTACTAAAAATAGAAAACACGTTTCTGCTTAATAACCTTGCCGTTGTGATTGAGGTATTGTTACAAAACTTGCTGTGGTGGGGTACCTTATGTGGAAAAGAAAGATTGGGATTGCGTTTGGGGTTACTGGGATCTAGGTCAAGGCTTTAAAAATAGAAAAACAGTTTTCCGCTCAACTTACTTT
>JAWPHD010017392.1:0-44827 GCA_037043455.1 Cyrtodaria siliqua | reverse complement strand
AAATGTATAAGAAAATGAAATGAAATCGCGATCATTTGTGAATAGTTAATCAAAGTAAAGAATTTAAGAAATTAACTTATGACCAAAATTGTCGTAAGTCGTTTCATAAATCCGGGACCTGCTTATTAAAGTACATATTAATTAAATACTTGTGCAGCTTATATTGCTTTTTTAAACGCATTTTTAAACGCACAATCTACGGTATAAATGATGCGTTTTAATTGATTTTCATTCAACCGCTAAATAAAAATCGATCCTGCATACAAATATAGAAGTCTAATGATAAAGCAATGGCGGCATAATAAAGCATTAAGATAGGAGGTTTTCACTGTTTTCGTGTAACTTAAGTGATTCATATATGTGTCATGTATTAAAATCAGATCCGCACCTCAACTTTCAAAAAGTGGGTTCTACTGTCATACTATATCACATGAAGGTAAGGTTAGTGTCAGTTATTTAACTATGGAATACATGGTGATAATGTTATAAAACTGTATTCCGCTAAATATCTTAACAAGACCGTGATCCGTGTTCCTACCCTAAGGTCAAGGTCTTACTATGTTATACTATATGCAGGTATAGGAAATGTTCGTGTTCTTTAACTTAACGGATGAACTAGTTACATGCAGATTTTGTTGAGATATAGTCATTAGTTCTAGCTTGATTATAAAAGGTCATTAGTCAGATATCAGTCATGAGATGTCCACTTGAACAGGGGGCAATGATTGAGTTATAAGTACATAAGGGACGCCCTGCCGTCGCTTGGACATGGGTGTAACTGTAATAAGCAACGAAACAATTATTGAGTTATATTAAAAGTACATTAGGGACGCCCTACCGTGTCTGCTAAAACTATCAAACTACGAGTCACTTCAATTAGGTATATTTTTTAGCTACTAATGACCTACGTAAGCTTACGAAACTCACCGTTTTACCGATATCTTTTGAACAAAGGAGAACTTGAGAAACCATCATAGCCTGGGATATCTTGTGACACAGAGGATGTATAAGCACCGGACCAGGAGCCAAGCTAATTATGCTGTTTACTCCAAAAAGCTGAAACTTGTTTTGCTTAGGTTTGAGCCAAGTTTGAGGGCAAAGTCCATTACACAAAGTACACGTGATTGGACAAAATCTGGGACAGTATCCTGCTATATAAATGTGGCCCCAGCCTGTCAAAAGGGAGACTCGAGAAAACATTCATCTGATACACTTGTCTATGTATGCTTATGGATAAACTGAAATAATAATCGCAAATAAAGTTTACTCCAGACTATTTGGACGTTTTAGTCCTTTGCTATAGTACATTATGAAGATTTTTAAAGGTCCTTAAATTTATCTTTATAAAAATGGACCCCATTACCCATATTTAAACAAAATTGATAGTCTAGAGAACATGTAGAGGAAAGCTGTCAAAGATGTCCAATCGTTCTGGAGAGGGTAGTGCTTATTCGCTCGTAGATTATCTTTCTATTTTCTAATACTGCACTGCGCTGATGATATAGGATATACTTATACCCATGTTTATTCAAGTGTTTCACTCTGAATAATATACAGTTGGTTTCTTTAATTTTGATAAAATAATATTATAAATATTAATCATTGGTAATGCTTAAAATCATGGGTTCTCTCTCAGATTGAACAGGTTATTGTCACGTGTTCTCTCTCAGATTGACCTCACCATTGTCACATGTTCTCTCAAAACAACCAGTTTATTGGCACATGTTCTCTCAGATTAACCACGCTATTGGCCTGTGTTCTCTCTCTAAGATTAACCACGCAAATGTCAGTGTTCTCTTTTCGATTGACCTATTGCCACACTTTCTCTCAAATTAACCACTTCCATGTGTTCTCTCAGATAAACCAAGCTATTGGTATGCGTACAGAAACAGAACATTATCGTCGATGGCAGAACCGACTGGATAGCCAAGGTCAAGGAAACACAATGGATGTTAGCAGATATATGGCAGGCACCAACATGGGCATCTTTAGGTATACTTTTGCTTGAACGACGACCATTTCAAAATAATTTGTTAAATGCATATGTTAAAGGCAATGATCTTGATATTAAATAAATATATAAGCGCTTTTTTTCTCCAAGAAGCCTATTTTCCAGAGACGTTTGAATTACGTTAATAAAATACATGCTATATCAGTTAGCCGTTATCAGCAGCTATTGAAAATTCATAAGTTGCTACTATACCCGCATTTTTATTTAACAATTTTGTTTAATAGACATTTCTTTAAAAGGGGCATTTATTTCCTCAAATAGCGTGCGTTTATTTTCTGCATAACTGTACATTTATTAAGAGTACATTAACCGACGTATGGCTTAACATTACATTTCAAAGCAAATTATTTTCCCCAATGTTACAGAGTATGGAGGAAAATGGAAGATGCTGCACTATTACGCTCAGCATTTTTTTGCCCCAACCCTTATTTCGCCATACCTGAATGGAAACGACCTGGATGTGTATATTGTCGTCGATGAACTATCTGTGACTGAAGTAAGACACGGCATTCACCACACCGCACAGTTCCATCCTAGTTCCAACCCACGACCGTTCAGCATTTTTGACACAAGCACGTGGGGTCACCAAGCCAGGATTGACAATATTGCAACTAATATGATTATGGATGATATTCTTTCGCTACCTGACGATTTCAGCGGTAATCTGTACATAGAGATGCATTCTTGGGACACGATGAAGCCACTACATACTTGGCAATACCATTTCAGGTAACCATGGCCACTATACAGTAGCAATTGATCCTTTTTTTGAGTAGTTTAGATAACTTCCGCACACATTTTTGAAACAAAGCTCTGAGCATAATATTTATAGAGATCGCTCACATGCCAAATTATCGGAACCAATCAGATTGCAGATCGTGGCATTTGTTATATACTATTTAGTATCGCAACAATCCAACTGCGCCTTTTGTGGAGTCGGTTAGAGCGTCTTCTACTATGTGTCTACTGAACCGAAGGTTCGATGATCGAGCCTTATATAAGGTAACATTTTTTAAACCATACAATGTTAAGATATTTCAAAAAATCTGATTGGTTCCGACAATTCGGCATTTGAGTACTTTGTATATGTCGAAATTTCCTCAGTGTTTCATCATATATATGTTGACAGTGTTCCTACGTTAATAGTTTTGACATGTGGCGAATGTATTTCAGCATTTACACTTGCCACACAGGTTGTGTACAAATCAAATGGAGTTAAACTAACCGGCGGTAAGTATTGCCTACCGTTCCAGGTCGGTAACCTTGATTTCATCCTCTATACGTTGCGATTTCTTCTCTTTATTGGTTGACCTCTAATTTGCTTATTTCATTTGGTTTGCGGTACAGTGCGGACCTACAGTGTCATTGCAATTTGGGTGCTGTGGTTTCTATGGAACCATTTGTCTCATGTTTGGCTTTATTACACTCCGCTGCAATTGTTTTGATAATACTATTACTAATATAACTATACAATTGTACTGATAACCTAAGCTTTGATTTCAGATCACCTCTACCGCCCAGTCTGTGTTCCGCCAAAATGTGGACCAAATGGTTCTCGACTCCGGATGTGTAAGACGTCAGACTTGCTTCCTGTACTTTCACTTTGGGGACAAAGATAATGGACCAACATCATGGTTTACACTGTCACAGTTTAATAACGCACAAGGTCTGCAAAACGCTCTTATCGAGGTTGGTAACGGTAACTTATTATTCGCAGGTCGGGAGACCAGGCGAATATTTGGGATTATGTATGACACGTGGCCGAATATGATAATTACATTATGACTGAAACTGTTAGTGGATTGTTGCAATTTTTCTAAACTGTTTTTGTATAGCGTGTTTACCCAAAACTACGGTATTCCATATAAATGTTTATTGTACGGCGTTTTATAACAGTAATATCTTGGATCTCTCTGCCTTGTATATCAGCATTATGATAAAGAAAAATAAAAAGATCGGACAGGGAAAGTAGCATTCAAGGAGGACAGTCAACCACAAAACACAGAAACAAACATGGAAACAGACAAACAAGAAGGCAAACGTAAACATATAAGTAAACGACACCACAAACACAAAAGGGCTGACAATAGGGCTACAGCCTTAGAACGGTCAGTGGCAAAGTAGGCCACTGGGGGTTTAAACCGGTTCTAGGGTGCACCAAACCTCACACTTACCCTACTTCATCCCATTAAAACAGGACAGTGTAAATAAAGAAATCCCCGCCATGATCTAATCTCTAACCCTGGAACCAGCGACTGCTTCTATTTTCAGAACACATCAGTTATCTTCCACTGACTAATAGAATGAATGAATGACAGCTCATCTTACTGAGAACTTATGAAAAGCCTTTTATCATTGCAGGTAACTGACGTTCAAACAACAGCCACAACTAACAAAGTCAATGTCAACATAGCAACCAATTCAACAGCTCCTTTTGTTTGGCTTGAGGCATATGGCGCCAAAGGTCGTTTCTCTGACAACGGATTCCTGCTTGTTCAACTTAAAAAATATCTGACATTTCATGCATGGGAAGCAGTTGATGCTGATACGTTAAAGAAGTCTTTGACTGTTAAATCATTGATGGATATGTATCATTAGACCGTTTAAGATGGATGAACGCTTATACACAAATTTCCATTGGCAATTAGTTATATGTTATCATTGAAAGCACTATACAAAGCAACATATCGAGGTGTCCTAGTGAATATAAGTTTATACATTGATCATGTTAAGCAAATGACAAACACGTTTGTTTAAGTATTCCATCTTAATTTCAGATAAATTAAACACGAGTCTTATGTCATTCTGTTTGTTTCAGAGTAAAGTATAAAACATGTTTCAAGTTAGTGTTTCCTTCATATCAATTTTTGCAAGTCAATTATAAATACTAACATATATAAGCACTAACATAACAATAACACCTGGCAAATTGTACTGTAATATTCAGAGATCCTTAACGTGTACATAAAATAGCCCAGATATCAATACAGTTACAAAATAAGAAATATATACAGAGTTTTAATCAACGGTAACACACTACGGTAGAAAACAAGTTGTGTATGTAATCATTTAAACGACGTTTTCGACACGGGAGACAATATCGTGTTTCAGGTTACATATTCTTAACAAATAGAACAACATGCAACAACCTTAATCCCCCGTCAAAAACAACAATCGAAATACCGATCATAAAAAAAAAGAAGAATAAAACTGCTGAAATTATTGATTGAATGAAATATAACCCAAAACCTAGTACTAGTTCCTGCTGCCATACACAACTGAACATGTAAATCTCTCAATGCGAGTCTTTAAAAGGTATAGGCCTAATATAGTTGAATATATTCTCTTATGTGGACTACTGCACTTACACAAGAATCGCGCATATTCATTTGTTTGCTTCTATGTATTTAAAAGTTAAATAAAAACGTATATAGGGTTATCTATATCGATGAATATGAACAGACAAGAACAGTACTTTATTTGACTTATATTTTCACTATTTAACATGTACTGCACCAGATTTAAAACAATCGACATGATTTAAATAAATTCACAGTATCGTTCTACAAGATCAATCCAGCATATACTCGGTACTGATGACCTTATTTTCAGGTTTTAATCTTATCCAATAAACCACTGTCATGAAGATATCAAAAACAAAAACCAGACAGGTTTCACTAGCTCAACTAACCACATCCAGCCATGCACCATTAACAACAATCAGACAGGTCCAACTTACCACAGCAAGACAGGTCAAACTAACCACAACCAGACAAGTCCCACTTACCACATACAGACAGTTACCACTAACCACAACCAGACAGTCCCAACTAAATACAACAAGACTGGCCTCCCTAACCCCAATCAGACATGTTAATTTAACCACAACCATACAGTCCCAACAAACTACAACCAGACATGTTGCACTAACCACAACTACAACGGTTTCACTAACCACCACCAGACAAGTCGAATAATCACAATGAAACAGGTCCCAATAACCAAAACCAAACAGGCACCACTAGCCACAAACACATTCCACTAACCACAACCAGAAAGGTCACACTAAACACAGACAAGTCCCACTTAATAAAACCAGACTGGTCACACTTATGACAATCAAATATGCCCAAATACACCATCAGACTATTCTCAGCAAACGCAGAAAGACAGGTTCCATTAACCTCAACAAGTCACAATAGGGCTACACTAACCACAAGCAAACATGCCCTAATAATCTTAACCAGACACGTCCCACTAACCACACCCACAAAATCTCCCTAAACACAAATTATAAAATAAAATCTTATCAACCACACTCAGACAGGTCCAAATAACCCCTAACAGAAAAATCCCAGATGGTCCCACTTACCATAACCCTGCAGGAACACTAACAACAACTAGACAGGTCCCGCTAATTACAAACCAGAGAGGCTCAACTTATTACAATCAAACATGCCCAAATAATAACAGACAGTCAGGTACCATCAACCACAACCAAACTTGCCCCACTTATTACAACCAAACATGTCCAAGTAACTATAGACAGTCAAGTACCATCAACCACAACCAAACATGTCCCACATATTACAACCAAGCATGCTCAAGTAACCATAGACAGTCAGGTACCATCAACCACAACCAAACAGGCCCCACGTATTACAACCAAACATGTCCAAGTAACCACAGACAGTCAGGAACCATCAACCACAACCAAACAGGTTCCACGTATTACAACCAAACATGTCCAAGTAACCACAGACAGTCAGGAATCACCAACCACAACCAATCAGGTCCCACGTATTACAACCAGACATGTCCAAGTAACCACAGACAGTCAGGTACCATCAACCACAACCAAACAGGTCCCACGTATTACAACCAAACATGTCCAATTAACCACAGACAGACAGGTACCATCAACCACAACCAAACAGGTCCCACGTACTACAACCAAACATGTCCAAGTAACCACAGACAGTAAGGTACCATCAACCACAACCAAACAGGTCCCCACTAACCACAAACAGGCATGTACCATCAACCACAAACAGGCATGTACCATCAACCTTTGCCAAACCGGTCCCACTATCTACAACCAGACAGGTCCTACAACTTTACGTGTCCCACTAACCACAACCAGAAATGTCCCACTACCGACCCAACTACCGACAAACAGACAAGTTCCCACTAACCACAGCCAGACAGGTATCATCAACCACAACCAGACAGGTATCATCAACCACAACCAGACATGTTCCACTGTCTACACCCAAACAGGTTCCGTTTACCACAACCATACAGGTCCCAATAACCACAACCAGGATTGTCTCACTAGCATTTCCCGATTGATACGGTTTGCTAGTTTCCCACCCGATCATACTAGGTTTTATATGGAAAATTAAGTATTGTATTGTTCTGAAATTGATTTAAAATACTTGTCAATATAACCATAGATCTCTTTTTGCTAAATAAACAAGTAAAGTTATGTCAATACGATTTCAATTAAGATAATAAAAGAAATTAAGAGCTAAGGCACGTGCCAATAATAATGTGGAATAAAACGCTAGTTTCATAAATAAATATCGTCATAGCTAGAGGGACAATATTCTGAAAAGGATGGATTAAGAAGTGAAAGGTATTTCAGACTATGGCTTTAGAATGAACTGTCAGAATACTTCGGATATTTCAATTTCAATTTTTAATAACATCTACTGCCTTCATTTTGATAATTGGAATAACTGCAGTATAATAACGTCAATATTATATATATATCTTAGAAGGTCAGAAACGTTCTCAGATAAGAAAAAAAGTTTATTATTTATATTTAAAAAAATATATTTTCTGGAGAGGATACAGTACACTGCCAGTTAAATAAAAGGAGTGTTTCATCTCAACGCATATTACACATCTCAGCTTCATAGTTACAACTCCGGAAGTTTACGAATGTTATCTCGCATTTTGATTCGAAATGATTTCGTAGACAAGAAATTGAAATGTTACACCTATTACATCGGGAAAGTGTTTCAGTGGTTTTTATTCACAGCTGACTTAGTAGATATATACGTGTAGATCACACTGTATAATTTATGAACACCTTGTGCATAGTTTATAAATAACATTTACCTAAAAAAACAAACATCTTCAAATCGGGACGTAATCTATTATAATATAATCAAGGTTAATCCAATAATCAATTGGCAAGAAAATAAGCGAAACAGTCCAAGAATTAAAACATTATAGGTGACCAGAACCTTTTTGAATCAATATTAAATTAAATAAATATTGTTTAACCTAAATTAACTTAAAACGTCGTCATATATCTACATTTGAATATACATATGCTATAACAATGCCAAACACTGTGCAACAAAAGGTAATTAATTGGAAGCGCTTACTTCCATGCACTTTGGCTATGTCCATATTTATCGGCATTTCAGTAGAAACATCGTCACCACACAATGGAACTTTGTTGCACGATCACTTATTCCGGAACTACAACCCACATGTACGACCAATTATTGACTACGGTAATAGTTTAGACGTACATATCTCAGCAGATCTTTTGAAAATTATTCACGTGGACGAAATTAAACAAACATTTAGAGCAACGGTGAATCTTGTACTTAAATGGAAGGATGAAACACTGGTTTGGAACAGTAGTGATTTCGGAGATATCGATTCCGTCGTTATACGATATCAAGATTATAACGTTTGGTTCCCAGACATTATGAATATAAATGCAGCAGGACATCCCGGCGAACTTGGACAAAAAGATGCATATTTCAGACTAGAGTCTAATGGGTATATAGCACTATGGACACAAATTAACTTAGAGGCGCATTGTGAAATTCGTACCAAACGATACCCATTTGATGTACACACATGCTGTTTTCGATTTACTAATGCTATGCATCCTGACAAGGAAGTTCTACTTAAACCAACTGACAATGTAACTGGCATGAACTACTACACAGATATTGCAGAATGGAAAATCATTGATAATTTCGTGTCCACCTACGTTTCCCATGAGGATGATATGGAAAATTACACGAATGTCGAGTACAACCTGAAATTAAAACGGAGTTGTTTATCGTGTGTGTTGAACAACATTTTACCGGTGGTTATATTAGCAATGCTAAACCTTCTTTCATGTTTTGTTCCGACAGAATGTGGTGAAAAGACGGCGTTTCCCATTTCTATATTTTTGACGCTGGCAGTTTTTCTTACAGTGATTACAATGTATCTGCCTGAATCTGTGGACGGATTATCGTACCTGAGTTTATATGTGAGTTTTCAGCTTGCTATAAGCGCCATCACACTGGTTTGTACTGTGATTACGATCAGGCTGCATTATAAAACTACTCCGATTCCGGGAATTGCTAGGTGTCTGGTTCGAGCATTCAACTGTTCTAAAGTTAATGACGAGCGTCGAAGGATAAGTGCTACAAGAGACGAGGAAGCAAATGCTAACCAAAAGTGTGTACTGACTGTTTACAAGTTAAGAAACGCAATGTTTGATGAAGAACTCCAGAGCAGTTCTGTACAAGACGAAAATTACGCTAATGTAACAATTATAAATCCCCAAAATATTATGTGGAGCCAAGTGTCAGAAGCGTTTGACTTGCTCGTATTTTCCGTTTTGTTTTGCGCTCAAATCATTGCAACATCCATTATTATGGAATTAGTCTCTCAAAGTAATGATGATACTTTAACTACTACAGCAACAACAACAACAACAACAACTACTTGATTTTGATAATTCTTTCAACTTTTTCCAAGATTTTCAGAACTCTCAATAACAGAGCTTGTTTGGCTGTGTCGCTATATTCCCTTTAACATTATGTACTATTGATTTTATGAATATTGAGTTCTGCTCAACCCGGGGCTAGAGGGCCTTAGCGGTAGCTAGCATATTTCACTACCGTTCATGAACTGTCTCAGTCAAACCGAGACTCCAATATTTCGTTTATGTTGTGTTCGGCCGTTTCGAAAGGTCCACTCTCATACTCCCTTAAAGTAGAATATCGCTTTAAGCCGGTGCTAGGAGACGTGAGAGGTTTGCACTTAACATTACCTCTCATGAACAGACTCAATAAAACCGTCTGCTACTTTTATCTCTTGTTTGTGTTTGTTGTTTTGAAAGGATCCCCTTATCAGTATTTATTGAGAGCGTGTCGTTGCTTCCTACATTACCTCTCATGAACAGCATTCCACATCATAGCTGTTATTTTTACTGGTCCGTTGGGACAAACCTTTGAGACGAACGAGACAATATAGATGGATTTAAGGTAGAATACCGTTTAGGCCGGTGATAGGGTTCTGAGGGGTCTGCTACTTTTCACAGAGTACTTGCTTTGTGGCTTTTTATGCTTTTTTATATTCATATATATACATGCTTATTTATGTGTTATATTGGCTATTAATGTGTCTTTGTTTGTTAGAATATTATCTGGCGGCGATATCTTTATTTACATTGTCCTGTTTTATTAGGGGTGATAATAGGTTAAGAGTTATGTTTGGTGCACACAAGAACCCGGTTTAAACACCCATTGACCGTTCCAAGACGGTAACCAGCAAGGGAAGGAGGAGACAAACATATAACGTTACCGCCCTTTAAATACATTTGTTTCTTCATAGAGATCCAATATGCCATCGCACAATCAAAGAGGAAAGCATAGTGACGAAATGTAAATCGGTCAACCACTAAACATGCTGTGAATTAAAAAAGTAAGGGTCATAACCCGTTACTATTCAACAAGTTTAATAAAGATTGTACGAAAGGTAAGTATAAATGTAGCTTTCACAGAACACAGTAAACTTTAAATTACGTAAAACGACAAACATAAATGGCAATGTTAATAAGGAATAAAGGCATATGACGGCACAAACACATAAATGGTTGACAATAGGGCTACCGCCTTAGAACGGTTAGTGGCAAAAAAGGCCGCTAGGGTTTTAAACCAGGTTTTAGGGTTCACCAAACCTCATACTTACCCTATTGTCATCCCAATAAAACGAGACAGTGTAAATAAAGAAATCCCCGCCATGAACTATTCTCTAACCAACAAGGCAGCATTAATAGGTAATATAAGTAAAACATGCTCGTGTATATATAAAAACAAAATAACAATACCCTAGAAAGCCACAAAGAAGGTACTCAATGTCGTGGCAGAAGCCAGAGGAACAAGAGAATAAACCACTGAGGGCAGGCAAGACAGGATAGCAGACAAACATCAAACGTCATCGTCCTTTTGGGCTTTAGGTAGACGTCATCATAGGGTCCACAGCCTGTCCGGCAATCGCGCAATTAAAGAGGAAAGCATAGTGGCGAACTGTAAATGGGTCCACCACCCATGCAGTGCGCTGCAAAATGATAGGGTCATGACATCGTTAGATAAACCTTTTAACAAGTTTAACAAAGCTAGTATAAGCTAGTCTTACGAAGTTTATAAATCACGTCACCATAGAAGTCAGTTTGTATTTCCTTGTCACAGAAGAGTTATTAAATTACTTTTATATTTGGAAAGAAGATCAGGGTTACGATAATACAATTTTGCAAAGGTTTTACCAAGTTTATGGTAACAGTAGCCCTGATGGAGTAGCTTTTTAATTATACAAAGATTACGAATATTAAAGTCCTCAACTCGAGTACAAGCTCTAGAAAAACGAATAAGTTGAGACACATATACCCCATAAGAAATTGCTCGGGGAACATCCCAATCTACGAAAATGGGGTTAATTAACAAAATCAAATTTAAATTGATCATGAACATGGATCATGTAAAGTTTGTAAATCACATCCCCATAGTAGTCACCTAGAAACTGTTTTAGACACCGCAGCGGCTTTTTTGCCTCTGACCTTCCAAGGCAGTCAACCCGTTTATGTGTGTGGTGTCGCATACTTTGCTTCAGTTTTTCCTTTTATTTTAGTTCTGTGAATGCTACATTTCCTGTTCGACCTGTATACCTACTTTAGATTCACATTTGAATTCGGATCAGATGTCGACGCATTTGTGACAAATCAGTGACAATCCACCATTTTAAACATGTTACTTACTTTCGCCGCATGATTCCATTCTACTGGCTGTATTGACAGTGTCTCCGAAATACAATACCTTAGCATTGAAAGGCAAATCACTCCTGTAACAGGCGTGGTATTGGTATTTGTATTAGTAATCTCCCTTAATTGTATTTGTACACTAGTAAGTAATGCATATAGTTCAATACAAAAATGCAGACGCATGTGTATTTGTTAAGGGGGTTGGGGTACTGATTGTGAAATCCCGCACATAAATCAATAAAGTGCAATCTGTAATGTGCTGAAATAACCTATTTTTAGTATCTTTATACATTTTTGTGTGAAATATGATTTTGACCATAGGTAGAGTTTGGACACGCGGTAAGGTTGACTCCTTAATATTTAAAATGCTCCTTGATTTGATCATTTCATAGGTCATTTTTTTAAACTGAGCGAGGAGTCAGTGCAAGGGTTGAGTCAGTTGTGTTCACGAATAATTGTCCGTGAAAAAGACATCTCATATCAATCAATAAAGTGCACCTTTTGATATACTGAACGAACCCATGTATTTATAAGTGGTTGTGTTAACCTGAAATTTGATAAACAACATGCCAAGTAGGGTTCGACCCCCACCATACGGAAAGGCTCACCCACTAATATAGAAATGTTTCCTGCATTAATGTTGTACTTCAAACTATTTCGTAGGATAAACGATTCATTTATGACATTTGTACTATTGTACCAATTCGCACTCTCAGCTTTTCCTGCAGCATATGTTTTAGCTTAAATCCCTGTAATGAGAATGATAAAAGTAAGAAATGGAACAGGAAAGGTAGCATTCAAAGACGAGAGTCTACCATAAACACACAGAAACAAGAACAACTTTAAAGATGACTGAAAAACGAGGTAAGACATCCTAACGGATTGCCAATAGGCCGCTGGGGTTTTAAACCAGGTTCTAGGGTGCACCAAACCTCACTCTTACCCTATTCTCATCCCAAAAAACAGTACAGTCTAAATAAAGATATCCCCGTGAGGTTATAATCTCTAACAAACAAGGCAGCATTAATATGCTATATAAGTAAAACACATAAATGATCATGTATATATAATATAAAAAACAAAAGCCTAGAAAGCCACAAACGACTTGGCAGAAGCCTACAGGAAGTCAACAAGAGAACAAACCGTTAAGGATACGACAAGACAAGATTAAGGTCAAACATCAAACGCTACTATCCTATAAGCATTTAAGTAGGTCTGTACTACGTCAACATAGGGTCAACAGTCTGTCCGGCTATCGCACAATTAAAGAGGAATTAAACAATAGTGGCGAACTGTAAATGGGTCAACCACTAAACAGGCAGTGCGTTGCCAAATTGTATGGTCATAATCTGTGTTGATAAACATTTTAACACGTTTAATAAAGTTTGTATGAAACTGATTATGACCAAGGATCTCTGACGAAGTTTGTAAATCACATCACAATAGAAGTCTGGTTGTGATAGTCACAACTTTCTCGTATACCGTTTTTTCTACACAGATTTATATTATACTATCTTAGATTAATTATAAATGAGAGTGGACCTTTGGAAACGGCCGAATAAAGTTCAGGATGAGAGCTGAATCGTGGACCATATATTGCAGCAATATGGAGTCGATCACTAGAGATACAGCCTTTGTTAAAACACTGACATGTTTTTGGTTGATCTTCATTGCCTCTTGGGGTAAAATTGAATACGTTTTGTAATTGATCATTAGCAATAACACATTTCCTCAATGTTATTTCACCTGAGTAGGTAAATGCCATAAATCTAACGACAAGATAGGCATCCCCTATCGTCTCAACCAAATATACAATAAGAAGCAGTTTTGAAAAGAATACTGCTAATAGATGTGACCTTTTTACCCAGTGACTTCTTCAATGTAGTTCAAACAGAATAAGCCTCTTTGGTTTGCGTTTATAATTCCTTATTCGCACAAATGAGCATCGTGTATGCGCCGGTACTGAATATATCAAAGTAATTCAAGTAATGTTTCAGACTATACTATATTTGGTATATTATAACGTTGTATCGATCATTAAAAAAACAATTGCTTTTTATTATAATGGAAAATTATAGTTTGTCTTTGTTAACTTTATTTAAAATCTAGATTGAACCATGACTCCGAATACTACTGAAGGTTTATAATTATTCCTTATACATGTTATATGCGTCATTTATTGCTATTATGTTATCAAAACATGTGTACAGGTCATTCAAATTGTCCACGACTTCTATAGGTGAACTTTTTGATGCAATCGTCGTGAAACCTTATATGTCGGAGAACTGAATGTTGTTTAACGGCTCATCAACACAGTATAGGTTATTTAGGGCCGCCCCAGAGAGAGGGGAAGGATATATAGGAATGCGGAACCTGCCCTACTCTTATTATCGAATAGATTCCTATGGTTCAATAACGTGCTCGGTGGATAGACCGATACACGGGACCGCCCGGTTTACGTCCCCATCCGACGGACGAGGCTAAGGGAAAGTGTCTTGCCCAAGAACACACCGACAGAACTCAGTGGCACCACGGAAGATTGAACCCGGGGCCTCCGGTTACAAATCCGCCGCGCTACCGTCTGCGCCACGCCAGCCCTCATATGTCGGAGAAGAACACAGTTGCTGAAGTATATATCTCGGGAATTATCGGATCTCCACTTTTTAATTAGTGCGCACAACTCCTGCAACAATGGAAATAAGTGACTATTATATAGATAACCCAATACTGACTGATAATTACAATATCAAAGTTGTTTGCATCTTGCATTTGGGAAATGCAAAGCATACGTGAACGAGTATTTAAATTAAACGATCCAGTAAATGTATTATTTAATAAGTTTTAAGAAATAAACAAACAAAACCCCAAAACAACCCCAACAAATCATGCAAACAGGAACAAATAGAAAACAAAACAATTTAAGCTTAGAAATATGATACTTGATTTAGATTACATTAACTCGTGTACGAGTATTCTAACCAGATAAAATGTCACCAGTAATATTTCATATTGCAAAGTGTTGATATATCTATAGTAATCTATACTGTGAACCACCTTGCCGTGTTTTATTTGTTATATTGCTAACGTAAGAAATATATTTAATATTAAGTATATCACCTGATACTCAGGCAGATGTTATCGAACCTTAATGACATCTGACCCTATCTGGTGGTTATAAACAAAATAGAGAATAATTAGCAAGAGTGGCAAGAGAGGCAAGAGAGGTATGGCAAGAGAGGTAGTTTCAATTTTGACATCGTTAATCATTTACCTTTCCCACACGGGTATTTCCAGGAGCAACATCTAATGTGGTAAATATTTTGTTTTGCAAGAGCTTGAAGTCAAGTTAAAGACGTTTATCCCCTGTAAAAATAAAATTCACACCCCAAGACTACCATTCTCATAAACTCTTCAAGACCTTTGCCAAATGGTATCATCGCAACTTGTATCTCTATTTTTTAAATAAATTAGTAGATATTTTATAAACGTCGAGAGGAACAGGTCATTTAACAACACTTCTTCGACACAAACGTGCACACCATTTACTCATGTGGTAACGTGATTTACAACATTCGTAGGATGATACGTTATGATCACTTTAGTACAGTGTTGAGACCTGCATAACTATCGAGTATGTATGACAGTCGAACAAGAAATGTAGATTATACAGAACACAGTCAACCAAAAGCACGCATTAAAACAAACACAAATTGCAATGTTAATAAGTAAGGCATGTGAAATCACAAACGCCAACGGATTGACAATAGGGCTACCGCCTTGAACAGGTCAGTAAATAGGTAAATATATATATCCCCGCCAGGTTAAATTCTCGAACAAAAAGGGCAGCAGCATTAATAGGCAACATAAGTATAACACGTAGATGATCATGTATTTATGAATATTCAAAATAAAACCCTAAAAGTCATAAAACAAGTACTCAGTGACTTGGCAGAAGCCCGTGCAACAAGAGAAACAAACATTAAGGGTACGACAAGACAAGATTTAAGACAAACATCAAACGCTACTGTCCTTTGAGGATTTCGGTAGATGTCGTCATAGGGTCCACACTCTGCCTCGTCATCGCAGTCAAACAGGAAAGCATAATGGACAACTGTAAATGGGTCAACCACCAAAAAAGCAGTGCGTTGCAAAATGCTAGTGCCGTAACCGCTTTTGATTAACCTGTTCACAAGTTTAATAAAGATTCTATGAAAGTGATTATCATCAAGGATCTAACAAAGTTTGTAAATCACATCACACAGAAGTGAGATTGTGATAGTCTTTGTCGCTTATATTTTAAAAGTAGATCAAGGTCATAATAACAGTTAACACAGTTTTATTGAAGTTTATGGTAACAGTAGCCCTATTGGAGTAACTTATTAGTTATACAAATATTACGAAAATTAAAGTCCCAAGCTCGATTACAAGCTCTAAGGAAACGAATAAGTTGAGAAACAAACATAGACCACCCATAGGAAGTAGCTTGGGGAACATACCCATCTAAGTGGGGATAATTCACAATATTAAACTTGAAATCATCTCTCTTGCCACAGAGTTTACTATTTATTTTACCGTTATCAGTAAAGAGATGTAAATCAAGAAAAGAAGCGACAGTATCAGAAATGTTAGCTTTGTTGAGTAGAAGTTCTGAAGGATAGTTATGATTAACTATTTTAATAATAGTAGAAAAAAAAGATTGTCAATGTACAATTTGTCATCCAGATACCGAGAGGTGTCATTAAAGGCTTCAGTTACATCTGCCTGAGTATCTGGTGAAAGACTGAATATAAAATCTCTTTCATAGCATACAAAAAAAAAAAAAATTCTGCGACAAGAGGTGCGCAGGTCGTATCAATAGGGATAGCAACAATTTGTAAAAAGACCGTAGTTCCATACCTGACGAACATAGTATATAATAAGAAAACAAGTGCTTCATAAACTTCCTCGCAAGTCCATACAGTATAATACTCCAAACCGCCGTTAGTCAATAACGAGAACCAGAAACACTATGTTGACAATTGTATAATGCCATCTATTACAGTAAAGTCTACGTGCGTGCATTAACATCAGTGACGCATATACAACATTTGGTGCGTGTACACTTTTTTAAAACAACGTACCACACACATGTTGCAATTGGCGCGATTCTTCAGTCACAACACAGCATGCAGTATATACCACAACAGTTCTTCACGATAACGCGACACCTACTGTGATACATTGACAGGAGACGCAATGTATGATTGAGACATGTTTCGAATTGTCGCGTTTAAATTTTTGATCGCATTCGTCAATAATAAGTGATCTGCTTACTAAAACAAATAGCACTGCAAAATACCCTGTTCTATCAGAAAGATAATCAACACAATTAATTTTGTCAACATGTTCATCATATAAAAGATTATAATATACAACACGGTAATCAAACATCCGGCAGAGAAGTGTGTCTGTTTTCTGCTTTTCCTGCATCAGCTGCTCTGTTCGTTGGTTCACAAGATTCTCTAGATTACTAGCATATTGCTCTAGTCGCTGTAGATCGATATGCATTATGCCGGTGCTTTTGAACGAAACATAATGCTTGCTAGAAAATGTCATTCTATGTTGGAAAATTGTCATACTCGAAAAAAAACAAAAAAAATAATCTGTAAAACCAATTAATGTAAGTAAAGTATATAAGGTGGTACAAGTGTTTGCTGTCAGTAAATTCATAATGTAAAACATTCGTTTAATAACAGCTTCATAATGCAATAATCCTATTATTTTATAATGTTATCAGTTCATAAAGATCATTAACTGGTATAGATATAATAAAGCATGACTGCACACAATGGTGTTTAAATTAAGTGCCATCCATCAATATACATTCACTACAGAATAACAATGATGTTATATAATAAATAAGATTATTTCACAATTCCAATAGGTTAAAAATACCATGCGGATACGAATAATTAATAATGAATGGTAACAGTTGGTCCATATACAAAACAATTATATTATCACATTGAAATAGTCATGACTTTTTTGTGCATTTGACTAGCAAGTATTTATAATGCTATTTTTTTTTAAATATTAACACACTTTAGTATCAGAATATCAGAATTATATACTTCCCAGTGAAATAGTGGATTGTATGGTTAGAATAAACCTTATATTCTGATTGTTTATATTTTCACAGTGAGAAAAAATGGAACTAATTTTTCTACATTTGCTTATAACAGTCATAATTTGTGTCAAAGTTTAGAACTTATTCTATGCGCACTAAATATATGTAAATCGCCTCACGCGCTGGCGTTACTATATTTATCATCGAATACGTTAAAGGGGAACTGTCGGAACGAAACGTATTTTCTGTTTGAAACAGTTTGGTAGTGTTGCATGATAAAAAGTATATAATAAATAGAATATTTCTTGGTTTGTCGTGAATACAGGATTTATTTTCATCTCGAAGTGAGAACACTTATATTTTCACTCGTGCTAAAGCACTCGTGAAAATATAAGTATTCTCATTTCTCGATGAAAATAAATCCTATATTCACTCCAAAACAACAAATATCCTCTATATATTTGTTAATATATATTACCATCAGTTAACTATACTCAGCATTTTATACAATAAATAGCTACAATTTAACTTCTCTATTATATACGTTTTTAATTCAAAAGCTGTATAAATACATACGGAAAGTTTACGTTTATACACTGTATTATTTGTATTTTTTAGTTCAACAATGATCTGTTTCAATATGCGAAAACTCATGTTTTGGCTAACACCACACTATCCCTAGACATGGACACATGTTTAGCTTGAGTAGCCACAAACCCGTGAATGACTTCCAAATAATAACAAAGCTGGACGGATTTCTCAAGGAGCAGCCAAATACTAATCAAATGTCTCCTCCAGGGTAAACCTAAGATGGATGAGAGTCTTGTAATATGAAATAGGAAGTCGAAACTGTCGAATTATTGGGCAGAATAAAAACATGGACTGATACACAGGGTAGGTGAATGGTCTTTGACTAAACTAAACTCTTGGTAAAGTAGAATCCAAAGGTTTATTCATAACATATATTCGACTGAATACATGTGTATAAATCCAATTGCAAATAACCGTAAACACCGTGAATACTGACCGGAACCAACAACAAATAAACTATATGGTTTGAAACACTAATGCTTGTTGAACAAGTCTGTCAATATGCTAACGAATTACAAACATATAACCTGATAAAAACGACCTTAAACTCAGTATTTAGTCAAAGGTAATATTCATAGGGCCCATCTACGCGTTTTTGCAACATTAAGCAGATGCAATTTAACCCTTAGCAAAAGAAACGTTGAGATAGGTTGTATCATATTAGTTATAGAGTATAAAGTTAATGTTTAATATAGATATAACAATCGAACAGGAAAAGCAGCATTCAAGGACGACAGTCAACCACAAACACACAAAGTAACAAAGAACAATTTTAAAGATGAATAAAATGCCAATTAAGATATCACAAACACAAAAGTGTTGACAATAGGGCTACCGCCTTGGAACGGTCAGTGGCAAAAAAGGCCGCTGTGGGTGTAAACCAGGTTCTAGGGTGCACCAAATCTCACACTTACCCTACTGTCAACCCATAAAAACGGGACAGTATACATAAAGAAATCCCCGCCATGATCTATTCTCTATCCAACAAGGCAGCATTAATAGGCAATATAAGTAAAACACAAAGATGCTCGTGTATATATAAATACAAAAAACAATAGCCTAGAAAGCCACAAAGAAGGTACTTAATGACTGGCAGCAGCCTCAGCAACAGGAGAATAAGCCATTGAGGGCACGACAAGACAAGACTGCAGACAAACATCAAACGTCACCGTCCTTTTGGGCTTCAGGTAGACGTCATCATACACCTTTTTGCCTGCTGGCATTCTAAATCAAACCATTCAGCCTGTATCAGAAAAACACGCTCTGCTATTTATTGTTTGCTTTTTTGAAAATAACGGATCTGCCAACTCGCGTATGATACCTGTAAAATTAATGATCAAATTATTTACATCATTTCTACAATCAGTTTCAGTATTGTATAACGCATTATTAAACTGCGGAAGCTTTGCAATTAAACAGCCCGAAATGCATTTTTGTATTCACTATCCCACCTAATCTTAACCCTGTGTTTTTTCATCATTTTCCTCGACATCATAATTACAGTTCAGTGTGAATGTAATCGGTGCATGTAAATCCATTCATTGAATGAATGAACACAAAAATTATTTACTCGTGCTAAATCACATTCTTTCACCAACAATAGGTCAATCACGGACGCCCCCTGAGTACTTGCAAACGTAATACGTCTAATAACTTCACTCCAAAAGCATTACACACGTTGTCAAGTGAAGCCCGCACATGGGTGCATCGGGAATGTAATCGTCTTCATCAATATAATTATTACAATTATCACATACAATAAACTCGTGTTTTGTTCCAACCCCTGCTGTTCCAATCACCAATCAGATATAATGCACCTAAATCTTAAAAATCATGAACATCACTTTGAATAGTGTCAAATAAATCTACAGATGCATTTATAAGCTGGGGAATCTTCACACCAAATATAAGCTCCGCATATATACACATCTTTTTCAAAATGGAAATAATGTCTATCAAGTTTTAGCTGTATAATGGTATCATGATGTGTTCGTATAATCTTAATATCCTGTTTAAATATGTCTTTATAGTATAGTACTATCCCTCAATTCATCCTCCCCGTATCCCTGTTTTCTCAAATTCACTTATTTTCCATCAACGTAAAGTGTGTCATAGGAGAGCCACGCCCTTTTACCTTCATTCTTAGGTGCTTAGGTGCTTTCAGTTGTGGTAGGAGTTTTCTTCTCTTGTCAGTCACTTCTTAGGGATATTGTTCATGTATAAAGTAGTCCTTGCCTTCAAATGCCTTCCATTGTTTACGCACATTATTTCGTTCCTTGAACATGTTGAAAAGAGTAAACTTTGCCACTTGTTTCTGCATTTGTTGCCAGTCTTCGGTCCCATTATATACACTCGTTCAAACTGCATTCTATCTACTACATTCTGAGACACAGACATTTCGTCGACAATTAATTTTCATAATATGTTCTCCGTAATTGCCGGTATCTCAGAGGGTGCCTCAGGGATATTACCAAATACGAGATTGTTCATCATTGACTGAGCTTGTAAATACACAATTTCGTCTCGCAATGCTTCTCGTTCTTGTTGTATATGTACCACTTTGTCCTAGCGAAAGTCCGTACTCTCTGCTTTCTCCTCTACTTTTAATACCCGATCGTTCGTCCGTCCGTTTTATCTTATCATGCAAACAATTCCATAGTTTATTCATTTCTTGTTCAAAGTTGTCAATTTTTCCCCCCAGGGTTTCTAAAGATTGCAGTCGTTTGTTCATGTCACTCATTGTATTGTCCATACCCTTCAAACACGCCTTAATATCAGCATAGTTTTGTTTGTATTTCTATGCTACTTTTGAATGTTTTTTTCTAGGTTTAAGCAATCATAATTATCCTCGTCGTCGTTAAATAACACTGCATGTGTCTCAAAATGTTACTAACACTTACCCCTGTTGGCGAGTCTCCGTACTTTCCCGCCTTACATATCCTTTCATAGTTTACACTATCGTCACTTTTCTTTCTCTTTCTTTTCTTTTTTTCCTCCCATGAATTCGGTTTTCTCATTAAGTCCATTGAAATAGCTTTTAAATGTCCACATATATGCATCACTAGTGCTCCAATATTTGTATTCTTTAAAGAAAATTATTCATATTGACGCGAGCTATAATAAAACGCAAAATGTACACAAACTATTTCATTTGAACTAAGTTTGTGCAAATGTCCTAGCTTACATTTCAATTAAGGAGGCGGGGAGTGGTGGTAATGCCCTACATAACATTTCAGTTGATGGGCAAATGTCCACCTGTGCATTTTTGTACAGGTGGTTGCGGTGGGGCAAATGTCCCCATGGTGGGGGGGATGGCATGGATTCGTTTTATTTTGACATATTCCGCCTAAAATGGAGTCCTATATTGGTAGAACTCCAGTTTCGAAACTATACAAAAGAAAGAGCAACTAGCATCACAATTTAGGCTGGATTTTAGTAAGATGCATTTACTATATATAAGCTGGAATGGAAATGAGTATAACTACATAACTTCTTCCTCATTTTTTTTTATTGTACGGCGATACGAAGCAAACTTTACAAAGAATACAACACATAAGAACATAATAATAATGGTAATTTGGTCTTTTTAGATGTAGAAATAAAAGTCGAACAGGAAATGTAGCATTCAAGGACCACAGTCAACCACAAATAAGCACAGAAACAACAACTACAAAAATAAATAAACATAAAATAGTTGATAATAGGGCTACCGCTTTGACACGGTTAGTGGCAAAAAGGGTCGCCGTGGGTTTAAATTAGGTTTTAGGATGCACCAAAAAGGAAAGATATAAAAATCGGACAGGGAAAGTAGCATTCAATGACGACAGTCAACCACAAAACACAAAAACAAACACGCAAACAGACAAACGAGAAGGCAAAAGTAATACAAAATGCAAACGACATCACAAACACAAAAGGGCTGACAATAGGGCTTCCGCCTTGGAAAAAAACCCTCACTGTTAACCTATTGTCATGCCAATAAAACGGATTTGCCTATTAATGCTGCCTTGTTGGTTAGAGAATAGTTCATGGCGGGGATTTTTTTTATTTACACTGTCCCGTTTTATTGGGTTGACAGTAGGGTAAGTGTGAGGTTTACTGCACCCTAGAACCTGGTTTAAACCCCAGTGGCCTATTTTGCCACTGACCGTTCCAAGGCGGTAGCCCTGTTGTCAACACTTTTGTGTTTGAGATATCTTATTTGGCATTTTATTCATCTTTCAATTTGTTCTTTGTTTCTGTGTGTGTTTGTGGTTGACTGTTGTCCTTGAATGCTGCTTTTCCTGTTCGATTTTTATATCTATATTAGAAGCTTTACATGTATTTATTCGGCTTAAGACTAGCTATAGTAGATACATTTGTAAATTGAAGAAACATTATAAACAACTTTGTCGTAAGAAATGAAATGGGTTTGAACTGAAAAA
The DNA here is from genome assembly GCA_037043455.1 of Cyrtodaria siliqua. Classification (NCBI taxonomy): domain Eukaryota; kingdom Metazoa; phylum Mollusca; class Bivalvia; order Adapedonta; family Hiatellidae; genus Cyrtodaria; species Cyrtodaria siliqua. Next base: position 21,632 of record JAWPHD010017392.1, on the reverse strand, counting down.
AATATCTGACATTGAACAATTAAAGCAAGCCAAACCAACGTTTTGTAAATGGTATATCTCTTGACGAGTTCAGGAAATATTTTTTTCGGAGTTAGGTAATGATAATTTTCAAAATGATGATGCATAGGAATTCTGTAATAATCAGAATTTTAATAACTGCACCTTTGAAGAACTAGACAAACGCATCACTGTACAAGAAATTTTAGAGGCGGTAAAACATCTTACGATAGAAAAATGTATAAAAAGTGATTATATAATGAATGAATATTTAATTGAAAGTATTGATATTTTATCTTCTCATTTGTGTGACATGTTTAATATTATACTTGATTCTAGGTATTTTCCAGAAAAAATAGACCGAAGGTATAATTATTCGATTACATAAAACTGGGGATTTTAATAATGTTAATAATTATAGGGGCATCACTCTAGTCAACCGCTTTTCTAAGCTTTTCGCAACTGTATTAAATAAGAGAATTGTAACTTTTGTGATAATAATCATGTTTTAGCTGATGCGCAGTTTGGATTTAGGAAAGGTCGTCAACTGAAGCATTATTTATCTTACTATATACTGTGCAAAAGTTTCTTAATGATAAGAAAAGATTATACGGTGTATTTGTTGATTTGAAGAAATGGTTTGATATGATTTATAGAAATGCATTATGGATGAAACTTTACAACGTTATTTGTTAAGAATATTTAAAGATATGTATGAAAAAGTGAAATCATGTGTTAGGAAATGTGAACAGTAATCAGACTTTTTTGAATATGCGATTGGGTTGAGACAAGGGGAGATAACTTCGCCAATATTATTCTCGCTCTTTATTGAGGACCTAGAACTATATTTACAAAATGACAGTAATACAGGTTACAAATTGATGATATAGTACTTATTTTTACTTTTATTTGCGAATGATATGGTCATTTTAGGTAAATCACCTGAAGAATTGCAACAAAATGTTAATCTACTTTATGATTATTGTAACATATGGGGCTTAGAGGTAAACACGGCAAATACAAAAGCCATGTTTTTTTAGGAAAGTGGCGGGCTATTGAACAATGAATCTTGGAATTATAATGGTAGAAACATAGAAGTAGTAAATGATTTCAAATATTTAGGAACATTTTTTAATTATACGGGGAATTTTGTCTTAAACCAAGAACATTTTATTGGAAAAGCTCTGAAAGCACTGAATGTACTCTTACATAATTGTAAAAAGGTAAGATTGAAACCGAAAATACTATTTCAATTATTTGACTCCTTTGTTTCTCCATTTTGAATTATACTTCGGAAATTTGGGGATATACACAATCAAAGCAAATCGAGAGATTACATCTAAAAGTTTGTAAGCAAATTGTAAAGGTGAGATATAGCTGATGTACATGATGTACAGCAGGAGTTTATGGTGAATTAGGCAGATATCCTTTATTCATAACACGTCATGTAAGAATTGTTAAATATTTTTATTAAAATTCTAAAAACAGATAATAACAGAATGATTAAAAATGTTTACATATCATCATTAAACGATTGTTAAACGGGTCATAGAAATTGGATATCAAACATAGAAAATATGTTGAATGAATATGGTTTTACTAATGTCTGGAATGATCCAACTTCGGTTGACTTTAAGTACTTTATTAACATAATTAGACAACTAGTTGTTAATTGTTTCATACAAGGATGGTTTGTGGTAAAGAATCAAGTAGTGTACTTGAATTACATAATCATTGTAACGAAGGATACCTTGATATTTTACCATATATAATTTAAGGTCATATTTAACAAAAAATCCGTATATCTGCACTTGCGTTAAGAATACAAACTGGTCGAAACTCTAGAAATAGAATATCTAGAAATGAAAGATTTTGTCAATGTTGTAAAAGCAGCGATTTGGAAGAGGAGTATCACTTTATTTTGAAATGCACTTGTTATAATAAAGGAATACGCAAAATTTATATTAAGAAATATTATTATAATAAACCAAGTATGTTTAAATTCATAGACACTTCAGACGCAAGATAATAATAATAGTATTAATTTAGTAAAATATATAAGAAAAGCTTTATCAGTAAGAAATTCATTGTTGAATATATAAAAAAGATCTTTTGTATTTTTTTCCTCATGTAATAGTTATTTGCTATATATATATATATATTACTCAACTATTGATATAAAATGTTTCATTGTTAGAATCACGTGACATGTGTATGAACAATTGTATTGATGTATGTTTAAATGACGATGAACATATGTACAGGTTAAATAAAATATATGTTCTGTTCTGTTCGGATATTTATGACATTTGCCAAACATGTGTGAGTTCTTAAATATTTAGCACATGTTTATCACACACATTGAATGTAAATGGAAGTGTTAATTGATTTCAAATGTTCATGTTAACATACTAATATTGTAAAATATATTACAAAATGACGCCTCCTTTCTTTTTTATTAATAGGGAGTAAGTAAGTATACCTACTCCCTGTTCTTAATTACCGATTTACCATATCAATGAAAAAGGACAAACTGTTTTAGTAATCATCCAAGTTATTGTATGCGTGTTTTTCTTTTACTATGTTCTGTGAAAGCTTTCCAATTCTACTTTTATATCTAATCTAACACAGAATAAAGCAACATTTGACTCCCTATAGTATAAGTTAAGAGAGAATTTAGTTTACTGTATTTTACTAATCTGTAATTCATTCCCTAAATAAAATTGCTGATTTAAATGACAATAAGAGTACTTATCTTAATCGTGTAGCTTTGTACTTACACTTTGATCTATGCCATTTTAGCCTGGAATTGTTCATTTCCACTTACTCTTTCCTAATTTAATGATAAAATACACATACAAAAAAAATATTGGATATCAGAAGCTGATAATCATATTTTGTCAAACTCATAATAACACAAATTAGAGTTTAATTTACACAACATAGTTTTCTTAACACAATTGAAATAGTTGGCAACTATATTCTCCCCACGGCAGATAATAACAAACAAAAATATCCCATAAGTCCACGCTCTTATTAACAATTGAAAATAAATAAAAAATATAGGTTTACAAGTCGAAATAGCCAGTGTAGCTATCACATATATACTCATACCGTAAAGAACGTTGTCAATTCATTCAAGAATTTTCAAACAAAAGGTCAATGATGTAAATTCGATGGCTAATCACGTAATTGGTTGATAAAAAAAAAGAAACAAAAAAAACAAAAAAAACTAGGAAAATCCTGCACACGTAAAGCCCACACAGCATTGTTTGTGTTCTTGAAAGTAGGAATAGGAACTGGATACCCGAAAGAGCATGTCACTTGACCTCTGTTTCTGGGATCTCATCTTTAAATGTTCCTTTGATCCTTATATTAGCTGAATGCATGTACTATATTTATATTGAATGTATGACGATGAATTTAAATGAATTATTGTTCAAAACACAAGGCAGCGGAGCGATGATTGGACTGTCTCCCTGCAGACATGCACACACGCACTCACACTCACACCCCACCACATAAACTCAATACATCCCCCATATAACGGCAACGAAGCGTAACACTTTTTCTCTAAAGGACCATTATTATGTGCTTTGTATGTGTAACACCTTTATATAATATCAAATAATTCCTCTTACATAGGCATTTACACATTTAATTGTGCCATATGGAATAACATTTGCTTTTATTCCACATGAGCTTATGATTCTTATATGAAAACAAGTCACACACAATTTTCATATAAAACATTTCGTATGGTATTCATATAATGAATAGGAGTTTCAAGAGTTTTCAAGTTTCGGCTGAAAACATACACCATGTTCGTGATTATTTGTTACTGTATACTATATAAATATATTTCCTTGGATTTATGATATTTATCGTGTTTTGGAGGGTTCAATAATCGCTCCGTGCCATTATCATATGAATGAACTGATCATAAAGTCATTGTATTAGGTTATTTCTACAGCCACTCGAAATGGTGAAATGGTCTATGGGGTAGCTGTTCAAATGAAAACCGGCTTAATTTAAAGTCGGCATATCTACGTTATCGATGGCAGAAGTGTTCGAATGATTAGATAAACCTTTATTAACTCGCGATTGAATCATTCAAATTAAATTTTCATTTTGCCATTGTCAACAACATGTTCAAGTAGTACCGTATATTATAAAATATTTCGGTCAAAAAATTTAATTTAATTAGATAAAATAAGAAGTAAAGTCAAAGTTTCGAAAGATTAAAACCTTATCTCCAATAGGCAATAACTCATGACAACGAAATGCAAAGGGTTTAATGGGTTCTGTAATGAGGAGAGCACACTTATCTAAGGTCGTCTTATTAAAATACGTATTATTTGTGTAGATATACCTATTAATCTGTATGACCAACATTTGTTGAATGGTGCTACAGATAAGCTTTCAGCAAAATACGTGTATTACGCATAAAATAATAAATACCTATTTACATTGACAAATGCGTATTCTTAAAAACAAGTTTTGGTCAAAGCATTAATGTAAAACATTGACGCATTAACGTAAAATGTTTACTCTTCAGGCATAAATAAAAAAATATTGCGTATTTCCTCTTCCCCTTTCATATACAGTCAACATTGATTGTCTTTTTAAATGACAATAATTTGTGTCAAACAGCCGACACAAATGTTATTCTTCTTTCTTGCAAGCATGCATCTACTAGTAAAGTTTAGCTGGAGGCACTTGATTGTCATTCAGTACCTCAGACTTACTTTTGCCTTCTTGTTTGTCTGTTTGCGTGTTTGTTTCTGTGTTTTGTGGTTGACTGTCCTCCTTGAATGATACTTTCCCTGTGCGATCTTTTTATATTTCTTCAATAAGCATATACTGAGTATGACTGGGCGAACTCTGTTTTTCTTAGTTATTACGTTTGCACGTGGGATTTGATTCTCAACATTTATCGACAATTTTTTAATGTACTGTTGTACGCATTAATTGTAGTTTTAATGCGTTTTTGGTACAAAATACTGCATAAATAGGCAGATGCGCGTCTTATCTGAAGCACCGGTTGAAACATAATGATGGAATTAGTGTTTAATAGAAATCGTCTCAATCCCGACATAATAACAGTTGCTTTCGAGCATTCATTGTAAACTCGCTGTAAACTCGCTGTCATAAAAACTAGAAGGCCGCGATCGGCAATTCAAGCCGCTGGATTTAGCAAATAAATATACTCAGTATATTTAGATTTATTTCGCTTTTTTTTTGTTGAAATCAAGATTGTATTTTATGTAAGTACACAAGTCTTTTTGTCCAAAAGGTTACCATATGTCGATAAACAGTTGCATAAGATTTCCTCTACTTCTTTCATCTAAAACACGTTTAACTTTAACATCGTTAACATCTCTAGAAATTGAAAAAAAAAACCAATTGTCGCGTTTTCAAATGTAATATGTGTAAAGTAGGGTGACAAAATATAAATAAATAAATAAATAAATAAATGAATGAATGAATGAATGAATGAATGAATGAATGAATGAACGAAAAAATAAATAAATACCAAAGTTTACACACTCATACTTGCCAAATTTGGAGGTTGTATCGCTTATATCTTGTATAGCCTAATGTCGAAGTCATGGGTATATAAAGTATATATTATATATCCCAATACATCCACTGACTAAATTTGAAAATCTAAATCCTTCTTAAACTCATACTATGATCTGCAGCTGTGTATACTGGCGTGGTCACGTGACTATTGTCATTATTAATACACGGAATGTTACGTTTCCATTACCAAAATGAACCTTAACCTTTTGATCTTCATATAAAGTGTCGTCATTGATGTGTACAGATTACAATATTGAAGACGAAATATAAAGAAATATACGACGGACAAGGCGACACTTTCTGACAAAGCGGTTAAACCTAGGTCTTGTCATGCTACGCAGGCGACAATGCAGGGGAACATAATAGCTTCCGGATCTTGTAAACAACTGTTGGATATAGCTACGGTCGTGATAACTGTTCCAAGTATTTGATAGGCAAGAAGTACTGGTCCACATGATCAAAGAAAAACAAAGATGAACTACCCTGCATGACTTTAGACTTAGACTTTAATAGTTTATTATAGTGTCTAAAATAAAAGTTACATGAATAATGAAAATGTATTTCAACACTTGAAGATATGTCACCACCGTATTAGCACACTGTTTCGGTGTATCGCATCTGTTTCGGGTTATCGCACCTGTTTCGGTTTATCACCCCTGCTGTAATGTCAACACTGGGGCGATATTCCAGCAATGCACCGGATTGAGTAGACCCTCCTTATGTTTGCACATCATATTTGAGACAACTCAAATCCTCATCAAATCAAATAGTCTGCATGAAGTCCCCTTTATCTGCATGAAGTCCCCTTTGTCTGCATGAAGTCCCCTTTGAATTATTGGCGTCAAACATAAAATATTAGACTGGCTGTCATCCTAGTGGTTATAATTTACCTTTTTGAAATCAGAATATTAAATTCTAAAATTGTTTATCCGTCTTTTTTTGGAATAACTCTAAACCACTTATGTTTGAAGCCAATAAGCCAGTCTAAGTGGTTCAGAGCTATTCAGAAAAAGACTGATAATTTGTTTGAAGATGTAAGATTTTACTTTGATTCTGATTTCAATAAAGCAAACTATAACCACTGAGACGACAGCCAGTCTACGGTTTGTGATATGATGGCAGATTCTGACATTTTAGAAGAAGTGTGTCACGGTTTATGGATATCTAACAGGTAGATTGATGTTGCATTGTCTGGCCGGTTAGCTCAGTCGGTAGAGCATCGGAACGGTAGTCCGAAGGTCCCGGGTTCGAGCCCCGGTAGTGCCGCACATTTTTCTAGTCCTATGACATTTGGCGCCCAACGGGGGACCGTGACTGAGTAAACTTCGAGAAACATGCAAATGATTCTCTGTACCCATGGAAATTCGAGGACGAATTTCAGTCTGTAGGGGGAGTGTGTCACGGTTTATGGATATCTAACAGGTAGATTGACTGTTAGCTCAGTCGGTAGAGCATCGGAACGGTAGTCCGAAGGTCCCGGGTTCGAGCCCCGGTCTGGCTGCACATTTTTCTAGTCCTGTGACAAGTATAAGGGTTTTTATTTTACAGTTTTAATTCATTCATGTAAGCTGAGAGGTCCAGCTAATGACAATGGCTTTGTTAAATATAGTTTTAAGTGAAGCTTACGAATTTACCTGTATTTACAAAGATGTGAAGCAATTGTTTGAGACTTTTCTAAACCGCTTCATTGCATATTTCTTCTAATAATGATATGATGCAAAATGATACTTCGAGATTTAGGAGGTAATAATAATCAAGGTATTGAAAGTACTGAGCGGCGTAGGTTGGTTGAAGAGGAGTTACTGTCTAGACCCTTTGTCATGTTGGAAGGGCGTGAAAGAATCAGAATGCGTTGCAATTGTTTTCGTTATATTTTATTGAAACAAAGTTATGCCATTTATATGAAGAATCTTGCCAAAAGTTTTATTATGAGAATATTATCAAATGTGCAATTGTATTGTACACTGCTAGCAATCCTTGTTGGTGCAGATGCTCGACTTTCAACGTCTAGTCGCTTTATTGGTGAACTAAATTGAAGGAAATAATTCAATATAACAAATAGTATGCGAGATACAAGAACATACAACAGAGCTACAGGTGAGCTTTTTGATTGTTATATATTTAAATGCATATTTAATGATTTCAATTGGGTAAAAAAAAACGATAAAAAGTGTGTGACATTGTTTTGGGGTGGCATTCCACTAATATTGTATTAACATTAAACAAAATGTAACTTATCAAATAAACTTGTTTTATAATAAGCTTTATACAAGGTGACTGGGTGGTCCTTTAAAAATAAATACTGAAAAGCTTATCCCTTGGAAGCAGCAAACACAACCAAGAGAGAAAAGTAGCAGATTCGGTTTTATTGAGTCTGTTCATGAGAGGTAATTATAAGAAGCAACACCTCTCACGCCTCCTAGCCCTGGCTTAAGCGATATTCTACTTTAAAGCAACACTTGATGATCTCAAAGGACCAGTAAATAATAACACGAATGATTTGTAGTCGGGCGACATTTGCGGCCGCCACACAGCAATAAACAAACGCTAGTTTATTGCTCAATTTGCATTGGTTGTTTTATTAAATTACAAGTTCGATTACTTTATTGGTGCCCATGCTTTTTGTTGTAATTGGGTATTTTGACATTTTTAATTGGGTATTTAAGGTGCTTATCTGTATGTAGCTCTGCATACAATGTTTTAAAGAGACACACGGCACTCGTGAAATGGTTATCAAGCATTGAAATAATATAATATAATTTTTCCAGTATCATGTTGAAATGGAACCTGCTTTCATATAAAGAAAAAAGAGGTGATTTTTCGGTTTTCGTCGTCTTCAGTAATATCAGTAAATATATTATTGGTGCAATGTAATCAACAGTTACTAATACTAAACATAACGAAAATACTTTATAGTATTCCTATAACTAGATCCTCCTCCCCAAACAAACATTATTTTAGTAAGATCAAGGGCAATAACTCTGCATTTTATTGCATGGTATTGAGTGAGCCGTACCAAATTTGTGTCATTTACACTTCATGTTTAGTTAGTCTTCCTTTTGTTGTTGTACTGAGGGCAGCTAAAAATGACGATCAGCTTACCACGGTATGAGGGTACATCACTCGCCTACCGGCTATAAAGGAAAGCCCTGCACCTATAGACTGAAATAAGGGGAGGTAACAGAAGCGAAATATACCTATTGTGTTTGCAAATATTTCCTTTAAAATTATTATTATCATTTTTTATTATTTATTTATTTATTTATGTGATTAAAGTAAAAAGTATATCGCCATATACATTTTAAAGGGTGTCATGAAGTGAGTGTAAATAGAAATGAAATGCGAAACAGAACTAAATCTGAGAAAAAAATCTTCGATGAATTTGATCTGAAATGTCGTGAAGTTAATTTTTAAAGAGATTTCCAGTAACCACACCCATCAAAATAAACAGTCCTAGTGTAAATTCTCCATATTGTAGAAAATGCAATTAGGTATACAGGTTTTACGACGGACACCGCCATTTTGGATTTTCGTTCTAAATTTGACAGTGGAATTCATTATAATAATTATTCTTTATTATTCCGCAAACTTTCGATGCGATATAATGTATTGCGGGAAACCACCAAAGACACTGTTCAGCACTTGTCTAGATCATCTGCGACGCTTGATTGTAAATACAAAATTTGTCTTGAAAACAAGCAAGCCTCGCAGATGATCTAAACTATTACTGCACAAAACTATCCCAAACGTGTCGTTAGATGGGGTTCAACTATAATGGGATGTCGACATTTTGAAAATGACGATGATAGCAATAGACGCAGGTAGACCCTACGCCTAAAAATGGTCAATACTGAATTTAAGTTCCCTAATTTCTCATCGCAGTGGTTACTCTTCATTGATGCATACCGAAGAAACTGCCTCAAAACTCTAAAATCTATATGTTTATGGTAATTAACTCTTAATGAGTAGTTGGTTCTATCCCTAAATATTTCAACAATTCCGAAAGTCCTGTAATTTGTTATAAGTATAAAAAAACCTAATAGGCATATAATTTTCAACTACAACAAAATAGTTTCTGACCTTGATATATTAAATAACACTCCTAAGGAATGGGAATGTAACACATCAAAATTGTGCTATGCTCCAGCAGGTCATGTCATCACTGGTAATTTTGATATTGTTGATAAACGTATTCGGCATCCGTTTTCTAAAGGTCCTAAGTATAGATTACCTTCAACTTTCGATGTTAATGCATGTCGTGCTCAGATCGCCCAATACATTGAGGATTTTAGTATAAAATGATGTCGTTGAGAACATGCTGACCCAAACTCTCTTTCTACTTGAAAAAAATCAGTTTTTAAAATTATAGATACACGTGGCTTTGAAGTAGAAACCGCTTAAGCCGGTGCTAGGGGGCGTGAGAAGTGTTGCTTCTTTCATTACTTCTCATGAACAGATTCAATCAAACCGAGTCTGCTGCTTTATTCTCTTAAATGTGTTTGTTGCTCTCATAGGATCACCTTTATCAGTCAGTATTTATTGTATAATGCTTATATAATGCTAACCTCTCTTTACTTCCTCCGAGACCTAGGTTTTCTTTTCGTAATTTAAAATCGGGAATTCAAGAATTTCATATTAAATTTGTTTTAGTTCCTGCTGATAAAGCTGCTTATGATGTAATTATTGTTAGACGCCTACATTACATCAATGTTTTATCTCTGGAACTCGGTAGCACTAATTCGTATACTCCAGTACAATCTACTGAGGATGATGTTGTTTCCACACATATCACTTGGTGCACTACTTTCAAGGCTGGGGTAGACAAAAAACAAAATAAACTGCCAACTATGTACTGGATTCCTAAAGTACATAAAACTCCGTATAAGGCCCACTTTTAACTTCTTATCTTACTGCCTTTATCCAATAGTGTGCTAAAACTCGCCAAGAAGTTTGTTAAGCACTAATCTTCCTATTGGATAATATTTTCGTCAGGTATGGAACTACCGTTTATAGACAAATAGTTAGCATACCTATGGGTACGAACTGTGCACCCCTTGTCGCAGATTTGTTTTTATGTTGCTATGAAAGAGATTTCATGTTGAGTCTTTCACCAATACCCAGGCAGATGTTATTGAAGCCTTTAATGACACCTCTCGGTATCTGGATGACATATTGAACATTGACAACCCTTTCTGTTCTACACTCAGCAAAATTCCTAATCGGTCATCTCAATAAATTGTAATTAAAAAAAAAGAGTAAATTCAGTTTCGTGAATTTATTGATCGCATAAGAAAGCGAAATTCATTACACATCAACAAACAAAATTTCATTTCAAACAAATAAAGAGTTCTTCTGCAGGAATGAATAAGGCGACCCGGTAATTCAAAAGTCACAAAATCGTGTTATTTGACGTCTGTTGTATGTTAATAACGTGTATGCCCTCCACCGGCAGCAATCACGGCTCGACAACGACTCCTCATTGATACAATGTATCTGTGAAGATACTGCTGACGGATATTTCTCCAAACGCGGTTGACGTCACGCTCCAATTCCCGTAGATTCAGCTGCTGAGGATGGGTACGTTCCTTTCGTTTTAATAAGTCCCAGACGCGCTCGACTGGGTTTAGGTCAGGACTTTTAGCAGGAAAATGGATGGCTCGTATGTTATTGGCCTGTAACATTGCCAATGTTGCTCTGGCGACATGGCACGGAGCGTTGTCTTGGACGAGTTGCATACCACGGTTTGCAGCAATGTGTGGTATAAGGACAGGTTGAATGATGTCCGTCTGATATCGTCGTGCATTCATGTTGCCTTGTATGGACATGATCGGTGGTTTGACGTACATCGAAATGCCCGCCCATATCATAATGGATCCTCCCCCGAACTGGTCCGCCTCAAGAACACAATTGGCGCTGTTTCTCTCACCACGCCGGCGATAAATAAGTTTGCGGCCCTGGTGAACCGTAAATGTCGCCTAGCCCAAGCTAAGCGAGCTTGGCGGTGTCTCCTCGTTAAGATAGGACCTTTCCTAGGTCGACGGCATCGAATACAGACGTCACGTAACCGGTTTCGTACGGTTTGAGTTGATACATGACGTCCATGAGTCCCCTAGTATGCCTAGATGTCGTTGTAACTGGTAGAAAACGATCACGGAGATGTGATACGATCATGTATCTGTCCTGCCATTGTGTTGTCACCCTCTGTTCGAACCGTCGGGGTCGATCAGCGACACTTCCGGTTTGGTTGATTTCTTCCAAAGAGCTTGGATGGTGGATAGCCGCCGATTGAAGGTTCTTGCCACCTGAAATAAAGTTAAAAACGGAAATAGCCACCAACATAATAGCTACAAATAAATTATATCGATATTCTTCTGAAATTTCAAAAAATAAAACTCACCTGTCGTAAAGGTGTTCCGGCCTGTAACATTCCGACAGCTCGGCCGCGTTCCTCTTGTATCATTCTCGCCATGGTATGTGTTTTTCAAGTAGGAAAATCATCAGCAATGACAAAAATGTACATGAACACGTGCATATTGGTGTCCATGAACTGCACGTGCAAAATGTGCTATATTGGTCAACACGCCTAACACGCTTAACTTGACAGCGAGCCGGCCAGAAAAAAAACAATAATTAGCTGCAGTACCTATTCAAATATCGATATGTGAAATTTCGTGTTAATACATGCATTATTATAAAAATAGTAATACAATATATACTGACCGATTAGGAATTTTGTTAAGTGTATAAAGGTTTATAATATATACCCTAATGAACTTCAACTTAACCAGTATTTCTGATTCTAACGCTTCTTTTCTCAATTTACATCTCTCCATTGAAAATGGTAAAATAATTAGCAAAATGAATGACAAGAGAGATGATTTTAATTGTGATATTGTTAAGTATACCCATTTAGATGAGGGATGTTCCCCTTGTTAAGTATACCCATTTAGATGAGGGATGTTCCCCTTGTTAAGTATACCCATTTAGATGAGGGATGTTCCCCTTGTTAAGTATACCCATTTAGATGAGGGATGTTCCCCTTGTTAAGCATACCCATTTAGATGAGGGATGTTCCCCTTGTTAAGCATACCCATTTAGATGAGGGATGTTCCCCTTGTTAAGCATACCCATTTAGATGAGGGATGTTCCCCTTGTTAAGCATACCCATTTAGATGAGGGATGTTCCCCTTGTTAAGCATACCCATTTAGATGAGGGATGTTCCCCTTGTTAAGTATACCCATTTAGATGAGGGATGTTCCCCTTGTTAAGTATACCCATTTAGATGAGGGATGTTCCACTTGTTAAGTATACCCATTTAGATGAGGGATGTTCCCCTTGTTAAGTATACCCATTTAGATGAGGGATGTTCCCCTTGTTAAGTATACCCATTTAGATGAGGGATGTTCCCCTTGTTAAGTATACCCATTTAGATGAGGGATGTTCCCCTTGTTAAGTATACCCATTTAGATGAGGGATGTTCCCATTGTTAAGTATACCCATTTAGATGAGATTTAGATGAGGGATGTTCCCATTGTTAAGTATACCCATTTAGATGAGGGATGTTCCCCTTGTTAAGCATACCCATTTAGATGAGGGATGTTCCCCTTGTTAAGCATACCCATTTAGATGAGGGATGTTCCCCGAGCAACTTCTGTTGGGGTCTATGTGTTTATGTGCCTCAACTTATTCGTTTTTCTAGAGCTTGTACTCGAGTTGAGGACTTTAATATTTGTAATTTTGTAAAACTAAAAAGCTACTCCATCAGGGCTTCGTACGGTTAATAAAGCTTATCATTGAAAAGAACACACTGCTTTGTTATCATAAAGCCAGTAATAATGTAAGGGTAATGTGGCAAATATCGACAGTGCAGCCGACATCGTACCGTTTCACTTTGCACGTAATGAAATTAGTTTCTGTCGAGCAGATTGCGTTTGCATTGCACCGACTTTGTTTCCACCGTATCATTTCATTTCGAACCGTATTAATTCACTGTGTAACGTACACGTTGCATCGAATCAATAGGTACGGCATCAAATGACTTGATGTTGAATTAAACGGCCTGTCATTAAATAGTTTGTAAATGTCCACACTTTGACGGTTATGGTTTCACATTGTAAAATACTTTTTATTTGCTCGTTGAACATTTTGACTTTAGTTTGGAACATACATGTGTAGTTGTGCATGCTCATAGCAGTTATTAAATAATATGTATTTTGACATAACGTAATGGTATTATTAATAACACAATTGCATCATAAGTATTTATGTCGGACACAACGTTTGAAACCTGAAAATCGGGAAACTATTTAACATGTGCATCACAAATGGAAATGTGCGATGTAAGATATACATGGAAAACATTACATTGTTCTAACGTTTTCACTAACTGTAATGCCTGCATCTGTATTTATAAAACAGTTAAATTCTTTTTGTTAACGGTATGTGTTATTGGTCTGTGGTGTGTGCAAACCTTTGACTCCAATATATATGAAATATCGGCCAATTTATTTGCTTCATTCAAACGGAAACAATTTAGATCCACTTAACTGTAGTAAAACAAAGTCATGACCTCATTGTCTGCAGGAGGAACACTCTAAACACTTACATGTATATGTTTGGTGTTTTCGGAGGCTGTTGTTCTGATAGAAACATTTAAACGGCTCGGTGGAATCCAAATGCGGAATTTATGCACCTGTGTGTTAAGTTATCGAATACAAAAGAAATCATGTAATTAATGTTCTTGACATACACACACTGAGGCATTCTACAATACAGAATATAACTGTAAACTGTGTATAATGACTCATTTATAATGAGTCCAAGTCCGCCAGTTGTAATGTGTCTCTAAATGGTGCGTTGCTGGACCACCGCCGAAACGTTGTTATCGCAGCCGCTGCGAGTTATCGGTCACGTGTAATTAGATGGTCGGCACTATTTGTTCTATTCAAACACTTCATTTCAATGAAGATAACATTAAAGAATGGCTCGTGTTTGGATTTTAGTGCTTGCTGGATGGTTTATTGAGGTTGATATTTTATTCTTGTGTAATTTAATTTGCTTTATGTTTTAATATATATATATATATAAAAGAAATAATTATCAAACAAAATGGGTGGTTACGATTTCCGAGTTCTTAAGGATGAATACTCGTTTTTTATATAAATGCTGTCTCTATCGTTATAGTTAATTTATGTTATTTAATTGTAGTTGTAAATATCAAGAAGTTAAACGTTTTACGTCGTTAATTATTAAAAGAAATAGTGCGTGTGTTTTATACACAGCAGATTGTTTGAATAAAATATAACATACATATAGACGACACTTAACCCAGTTACATTTCATATATATTTTAAATGGAATGAGCAATTTGGACAATAAAAACGTTTAAAAACTCATCAATATATTTTTAACAGATTCATCAATGTAATTGCCCTACAAATGTTTTACATTGTGTAAATGCCATCATAGTCAAAAAAGGTTCTTTGCCATTTTCTTGTATATGGATTCGGTATAACTATAAACTCATATACGATAAGTTTTCGTGTTGTTTAATCAGCGATATTAATGCTGCCTTGTTGGTTAGAGAATAGTTCATGGCGAGGATTTCTTTATTTACAATGACCCGTTTTATTGGGATGACAGTAGGGTAAGTGTGAGGTTTGGTGCACCCTGGAACCAGGTTTAAACCCCCAGCGGCCTTTTTGGCCACCGAGCGTTCCAAGGCGGTCGACTTATTGTCAACCATATTTGTGTTTGTGACGTCTTATGCCTTTATTCTTTATTACTATTGCCATTCATGTTTTCTTTTTGCGTGTTTTGGGGTTTACTGTGTTCTATGAAGGCTGCATTTCCTGTTCGACTTTAAATTTATACTTATTTTGAAATATGATCCTTTAAATGCATAACGCTATTACTTTCTTTATGTTCAACAGATGCCACACCAATGCTTCATATTGGTTTCAACATAAAGTAGTTATACTGTCACATACATTCACATTTATAATATATTACACCTAAAAAAAGAGACATTATCGGTTATCGGTTTACTGTTTATATTTGTTTGTCGTCGGCCTAAAATCACGGTGGTATCTTTGAATTTTGACAGGATTCACAGTCAAAAAAAATAAATATATCTATATATTAGCGAAGAGCTTGACTCGGGTACTATAGTGTTTTTGCTTCATACTTACTTATTTGTTAACGGATTTTGTTCATACCTCCTATATAGTAAACTATTTCGTCTCGAGTCATTCGGTACTTTCTGAGAGTAACCCTCTTGGAAAGCAATGGACGCGTATAACAGTGTACATGTTGGGAGGGCTAGTCTCAGAACGTACTGAAGGAATCGGATTAGCTTTTGTGGCAGAAGAAAGATCTCAATCGTCATGCGATCACTGAAACTGAGTTTAGTTTATGCGTGTCAGTAATAAAGTTGATGAAATTGGATTAAATATCAAAATAAATTAAAGCCGCATTAGCCATAACTTCCGGTGTTGAATATTTACTAAATAGAAGCAAACTATTCTACCGGAATTCAATAACAGTACAAAACAATTCGTGGTAGTGAAATCGAAGCCCACTCTAAAACTGCACCTGCGCTAGAACGAATGCACTCCCGATTGAGCTAAACGGGTCAGTTGTGTGATGCAAAACATACTGTAATCAAATCCTAATGTGCAGCAAAAATGTAATTATTGCGGTCCCATCAATGTTTACAGTCACTGCATATTATTTTTTTAATTAACGCATGCATTACTACACACTTACACGAGTCTACGTTCATGTTTCAATTTATACGTTTGACTGAATAAATATCAGACAGTTATTTTCTTATGCTCAACATATGCTTTCTTATGGACAGTGTCCCTTTCGTCTTATTTGTTTGGGAAAACGCTGCTGTTCGATACAAACCAAAATTAAATGATGGTAAACAAAATATATACTGATAATACTGAAAAAGGAAGTCTTTTGAAGCAGCAAACACAATCAAGAGAGACAAGTTGTATACTTAGTCTTATTGAGTCTGTTCATGAGAGGTAATCTATTTTGCAATATCTCTCGGGACCTCCTAGATCCGTCTTAAAGCCACATATAGTGGGCCTGATGACTCCAAAGGGCTAGTAAGTAATAACACTACTCGTTTGTAGTCGGGGCGACTTTTTACGGCCCCCACACAGCACTAAACAAACGCCTGTTTTACTATCAATAAATCTATAACTTACATATATTTAATGTACATTATACCGTTATTTCTTTTTACATGAAACAGTTTCATTAAATACACTTCAATATAATCCACGTATATCCGTGTTTTAAAGTGTTATATTAACACTAATTAGAGTAAAGAGTAATCACACTATCTTAAAAACACGCTAGTTAAGCTGAATACCAATTGTTTAAAATATCACTGCTATACTATTATAGTGCGCATTTTTCATTGAGGTTGATATTCATTCATTTTATATAAATAAGGGTGAAAAAATACATACATCTACAAAATACCTTTCAAAAAGCACTGGATCCCCGAGCCTACTTTACATGAGCCTATAAATATATATATAAAGTTGCCTTCATGTTTGTCCTTTTGCATGTTTTGGGGTTTACTGTTTTCTGTGAAAGCTGCATTTCCTGTTCGACTTTTATACTTTTCTTTACATTGTATGCCCACCTCTCAGCACCAAACGAAGAAAATATACAGCTTTATCGTGTTTCGAAACAATTTTAATTTGTTGTTTGAAGTAACGTTGCCTTAAAATAACGCAGTCTTTGTTTTTGATGTTTTCCGACGTTGAAAATCGTTTAAAACGACGTTTTAATAACGGTTAAAGGACGTGACGTCTGCGGTTTTAAAAAAAAACCTCAGTAACCAATCAGCATTAAGTATTTTTATAAACCATGTTAGATGGGATCAGTCACCATATATAAAAACCACGCTGTCTAAATACCTATTACTTTAAAACATGTGCACCTGCCTGAAAGTGCTGCAAGTTAACGTCGGTTTTTGTGAATATAATACTCTTATATCCTTTATAATAATTATAGTAAATTTTGTTCTGTATTGTATATAAAATATGTGATATTTGTTATGTACATTATAACTTCTTAACCTAAATGATGTGGATTTAGGTCAGATTTAGGAGGATTAAGCTATGTGTGTGTAGGTTTTGGAAAGGATTTTGTGTAGATTCGGGTGGATTTAAGTATTAAGTGCTACTACAAACAGACAACCGTCTAGCTCAATACCAGTATCGTACTTTCAAAAAGTATTTTATGAACTGGATGATTCATTTATAGAAAATAGTAAACAGACAGAGCGCCGGTGACAGTGTAATAAAATGCAAAGTACAATGCTGTGACAAAACGTAATATTATCTTATATATAAGAAGAGGTTTTCTTGAACTATATTGCTAACTGTGTACACAATTTAATATTTACCACCTTTTTCTCACACAGTGCAGTCACGGGACAGCCACGATCGAGTTAAAGTTTCTTCAATACGACAACATAAAAAACGGCATGATGTCTAGCAAAACATGCTGTGAGACGATGGCAACCACCAGCTGTCCACTGGATGAATGCGATCCAATGTTTCACGTCTGCCTACAGGACGCCAGACATTCAATGGGGTCACTCCACCTACGCACTAACATATCTTTCTCCTCAATCTCATTTACTCTCTTCCTCTTATTGTTTTTTTCAAATCTTCACTATCTCGTAATCAGTCTCTCTGTTTTGTTCTCTCTCTTATTTCATCCCTTCATATACAAGCTTGTATTTCCATTTACTTCATACATTTATCGTAATTTGTGTTTACGCTTTGTTGGTCAAATGTATCGTGCTTATTACATCCTTTAAGACACGTATTTTTATTGGCTAAAAGGCAGTCACGCGAGAGCCTTTATTATGAACCATTGCCTTTAAAAAGTGTCCTATTCAGTTCAATTCGGATTTGTGGTTCATAGTCATTTTAGTGGTCAATACTAACGAACTACAATACAACTCTTAACTTCTGTTGAGGTCAATGGCTCAAACTATTTATCCAGGGAATGACTGTTGTCCCACAGCATCAAACTATTGACAGAGAGAGACAAAGTCGATGTCATTAGTTAACCTATACTGGTCAACAGTCATTTCCGAGGACGAAAAGGATTATTCCATGGACTGAAATAGGAGTAGATAGTCGTTAGTAATACTGGACACTGTCCACAGGTTATTAGGGCGTATCCTATGCTCTGTTGGCAATTATCCGTCCATCGTCCGTCCGTTAATATGTTTTAACAAGTGTTGTTTAATGTCTAGCGCACTAACATTTAGCAAGCAACCTAGATAAACACAGCAGCTTCAGCTGACTTTGTCAGACTGGCTATTAACCGCTACCCAACGATGACGCTTGAATATATATTATATTTGAACAAAATATGGTTCAAATAAAAATACATTTGTCACATGCACACTAGTATCGGGGTATTTTATGTTCAGTTTATAATGCCATATCAGAGTTATCTTTCTAAAGAAACAAAACAAGGCTTTCTTGTGGACACGAAAACGTGTTTTTTAATCGAAGTTTAAGCGCTTTTCTGTGACAGTAACTAACATGTACATCAATAAAATAAAAATTTGAACTGGAGTTCAGTAAGCGATACATCGGTAGTTAGCCATTTTTAAATGTACCGTAATATGAAACAACACGTTTCTGAAAATAAACAAATACGAAAAGAGACAATGTTTACATTTTTCAAATTGTATACCCAAGTAAACAAACAGCTCTCAATATTTGCTTAGAAAAATAAAAGATATTTAGACTATCATAGATAATAATCCTACGGACTTTCTCGTAATGATACGAAGGCGTTGTATTTGACTTCCGTGGGAGGGTGCATTATCATGAAATACATTCGTCTATATGTTCTTCTTCTGTCTTTTTTTGCACGTATCAGTGGGTGTTTTCTTGGAGAAATAACAACAGGCTTCACAGACAACTCGGACCATATACACTTTTCATCTGTGATCGGATACAATACATCCAACCCTATGCACTTCCAAATACAAGCCTATCAGGTAAGTCTGCACTTCTATATACCTGTTATTGTATTATCGTAATCCTGATCTTCTTTCAAAATATAAAAGTAATTTCAGAACTCGTCTGCGACAAGGACTATTACTATCTATGGTGATGTGATTTACAAACTTCGTAAGATCCTTGGTCATGGTCACTTTTATATTATCTGTTAAACTTATGACCCTATCATTTTGCAACGCACTGCATGCTTGGTAGTGGACCCATTTACAGTTCGCCACTATGCTTTCCTCTTTAATTGTCCGATGACCGGACAGGCTGTGGACCCTAACGCCCAAAAAGGACGGTGACGTTTGATGTTTGTTTGCAATATTGTCTTGTCGTGCCCTCAATGGTTTATTCTCTTGTTGCTCTGGCTTCTGCCAAGTCAGTGAGTACCTTCTTTGTAGCTTTCTAGGCTATTGTTTTTTGTATGTATGTATACACGAGCATCATTATGTTTTACTTATATTGCCTATTAATGCTGTCCTGTTGGTTAGTTCATGGCGGGGATTTCTTTATTTACACTGTCCCGTTTTATTTGGATGACAGTAGGGTAAGTGTGAGGGTTGGTGCACCCTAGAACCTGGTTTAAACCCCCAAACTGCCTTTTTTGCCACTGACCGTTCCAAGGCGGTAACCCTATTGTCTTTTCGTGTTTGTAATGTCATATGCCTTTATTCTTTAAGAACATTGTCATTCATGTTTGTCTTCTTGCGTGTTTGTGGGTTTACTGTTTTCTATAAAATCTGCATTTCCTGTTCGACTTTTATACTTATTTTTATGTATAATCCTATTGCAAAAACCCATACTGGATTTGTGTGTCGCCGTTTGTAAAACTATTATTTTGAAAAAAATATCTATTATTTTGAAAAAAATATCTCCTTTTTTTACAAATGCTTACACATATCAAAACTATATTGCATTTGCTAAAGGAGTATTGCGTTGAATTTATGTTAAAAACATGTCTAAATCTAGATCGTATTTATTAAATATGATGTGTATAGTCTATGTCTATATATCCTTAACTACATTTAATTAAATCTTCATCGTATTTTACTGTTTAAAAAGGAGTTAACATGGATTAATCTGAACTGTATTTTTAATTTGAATTGCATTTGTGACTGGATTTTAGTGGTTAAGGACCTTATACTTTAAATCGAGTGACTGTCCATTTTTTATTATTAAAATTAATCTACATTTATTAAATGCTTTTAAATTCATTAAATCGAGTGACTACTTGTTTATTGATTTGTATCTATATTTCTTAAATGGGTATTATGCTTATATACTCGGTAAAAAAATGTTTTGGACCAGTGTATATAAAGTCATATAAAAATAAAACTAGTGGACAGAATTTAAGTATCTTTTTTTAGTAACCAAGGTCTACCCTACCCTACCCGGTTAATTTGGTACCAGAAACATTAAATTCCAAACAAGATTTGATTTTAAAAAAATATCGCGAACACACAAAGGGTCTGTAAAAAATGTTGCAAAGTCCATTAAAAGTAACAGTTACGGACACATTCGAGTAACCAATAAAAAGATTATCATTTTTTCGCAAACTTTCATTGTAAACGATAATTATTGTTGATTGTTGATCTATTGTGAATTATCAACTGAGATAATAAGGGTTATGGTGGAATGTCAAGGTTCAGCGATCATTGTACGGGTTCGAACACTGCCATGGTCCAAAACTTTTTTTACAGAGTATATATACAAACTTTAATTTAGCTACATTCCATTTAGATTTAAATATATCTGGACTAATATTTCAGAAGTATAAGAAAATCGTTGATACAGAAAAATATATTGTTTAACATTAAAATGCGCTGTCTTGAACAGGATTCGATCATTCCGAAAATAAATGTATTTGATGAAGACAAGCGAGCAGGAAACGCTGACAATGACAGGCTCGACTATCTTCAGCTTGTATTTTCCGAAAGGGCAGGAGCAGGTGTGAAACAATTTCAAATGAGTGGCCAGGTTTC
>JAWPHD010017391.1:0-44829 GCA_037043455.1 Cyrtodaria siliqua | reverse complement strand
AATCACTCAATCAAACCGAGGCGGCAATATATTTCGTATTTATCGTGTCCAAAGGTCTGAGAGGGGTTCAAATCATTCGCTGTTGTTTAAGCCCCTCCTGTCAATAATGCCCCGACGAAGCTCCAGCTGTCAATTATGCCCCTAAATGGCGTTTCACAACAAAAGGGACGCAACATTTTATTGTGAAAACGCCATTTATAACAGATTAAGGGGGAGGAAGTTTTGTATTGTAATCGTTTAGTTGAAGCACACGTCGATATTGAAAAAAACACATGCTATGGTGTTAGAGTTATAAAATAGATTAGATGTATATGTTTCTTATATTTTGCCACTATCTACACGCAATTTCATTTATTATGTGCAATTCTGTTGACGAATAACCGATTACCACGTGTATAGCTCTGCCTGCACACGGACCTATGACTTTACACACACCTCCTTCTGAGGATGGCATACTTTCATAGTAGGCTTACCAGAGGAAATCGAACCTGTGAAGTCTGGGACGAGAGGCAAGTATGACCAAGTATGCTTACCACTCATCCACCACAACAATATGACTGGAAGAAATTGTTATTTTCAATAGACAGGTTGAAGGAAATAAACATAAAAAAGACAACAAAAAAAGAAAAACAAATCAGAAAAAAACTTTGTTTGTTATATTATATTTCTGTATAGAATAGACATGTATACAAACATCAAAACATATTTAAAAAAAAATAAAAACCGTACACCAAAAACAATCCTACCCAAAATTCCTACCCCATAGTGGTCTCTTACATGGGGTATGATTGCTTTTGACTATGGTCTCTTACATGGTGTATGCTTGTTTTTGACTATGGTCTCTTACACGGCGTCGAATTGTTTTTCACTATGGTCTCTTACATGGGGTAGGATTGTTTCTGGTGTACAGTTTTTCATTTATTGATATGCTCTGATGTTGTGCTCTGCTGTTGTACATGTCTACTACAGTCTATTACATGGGGTAGGAATTTTGGTGTACAGTTTTGCAATTATTTGATATGTTTTGATATTTGTATACAAGTCTAGACAAAAACAAACAATCAGATTTTTTTGATTTTTTTAAGATCTTTTTGTTTTTAAAGATTTTTTTAGGTCCAAATGCGTTCCTTCAACCTTTGTTTCAATACCGTTCTTCTAGTTACAATTGATTGCAAATCGGGTCCTGATATGGTCTGGGATGTCGTGTTCTAAGGTGGATATAATATATCGGCATGGAATGTCTTCGATTCCTAGCACACATTCTCTAATTCACAAAAAGCGGAGTATACATCTGTCATGATGCTATGCATAACGTTCACGCAATAACTTTCACGCACAGTGCCGTAACCAGACATAAACTGACACCGAGGCAAAGAAATATATTGGGTGAGAAGTGGGTCGTGGGTCGGGGAGGGCAAGGGCGGATCCGTGGGGTATGGGTGCACCAGGCTAAAAGCTGAAAAGTAATAATTATATGCATAGAGTAGGCTTTTGTTGGTTGGGGTGTACAGGTGGTAGTGGGATGGGTCTAGGGGCGGGTCCAGTGCGGGCACCGGGAGCACCCCTACCTAAAATCTGAAACGTATGTACTTTGATTGTTCTTTGATTGTTAGTTAGGCAGTGGGGTGGGGGGCATGGGCGGATCCAGTTTGCATAAATCCATAAAATAAAGTCTTCTTACTTTAGAAAAAATCTGGGGAGCATGCACCCTCCTCAGGGGCGGATAAAGGATTTGATATTGGGGGTGGAGCGCAAGTTAAAAAAAACAATTTATAACCAAAACACACGCACTCACGCACGCACTCAAGTTAAGGGGTGATGCGCAACGTTAAAAAACACTATTTACAGCCAACCCACAACCACTGCCCCCTCCCCACAAAAACACACAAACAACACTCAACAGCAACAACAACAAAAAGCACAAAGCACAAAACAACAACTATTTTTGTCACAAAATGCATACAAGTCACATATTGCATATTAAGTTTTGACGCATTATATGAATAATCACATTCGCCTCCTATTTAAAAAATAATTAGGAAGTAGTAACGGCTTAGGAAATAAACAGTAGGCGAATGTGAGAATACATACAGGGGAGAAGCCATATAAATCAAATATATTAAGCCATTCTGTTATATTTCGTTAAATGATAGCAAGTGCTAATGTCTAGGTGATGTGAGAGATATCCTGATAAGAGAAATACGATGTCTCTGTCATCTGTTAACTTTCATTTTGTTCCCCGTGAGGTTGCGGGGTAGCCTCCCCCACCCCTCCACCGCCACCACCACCCCCTTACACATTCATATTCATTTTGTCATTTTTTATCATGCCCATCATGACACCGCGTATGCAAACGTGGAAACGTGGCTCCATCGTATATGGAGTGTCTATTATAGAATTTGCAGCAATTCTGCAGTTTTGCAGGTAAGAAGGTTCTAGGCCCAATCTTCATATTTTATCTTGATGTAAATGGAGGATGAGCCTGGCACGTTCGTTCCTGTTAGGCGCCATATAAACTTCCATGTGTTGTTGCTCCTTAAAACACAAATCTATTCAATTAACTTTTTTAAACAGTAGTCGAATGTGAGTATGCATACAGAAGAGAAGCCATATAAGCTACATACATTAAGATATTAGGCGATGTGAGAGATGTTTCTATTGTCCTTTAATTTTCCGAATATGCTTAGTTACTCATTTTAGCAAAGTAGAAGTTACTAGTGCTAATTAACTGCTATACCAGCCGCAATTACGCAATAATCGTGGATATGAATGTGTATGCTCTTTTTTAATTCAAATTTCCTAAGCAGTTACTACTTTCTGATTAGAAGTAGAAGTTACTAGTGCCTAGGAATTACCTGAACTATTAGCCGATACATTGAGTATACAGGAGAAATACCATATTATACCATTTAACGAAATAAAAACTTAATATATGTGACTTGTTTGGATTTTATCCTGCATGAATACACACATTCGCCTACTGTTTAAAATAATTACACTTAAAGGGTGTTAGAGACATCTCTCACATCGCCTAGACATTACCACTTACTATTTTTAAAAAAACAAAACTGTCTTTTAGCTTAATTATCACCTCTTCCTTCTATAATGTAGCAGTCGGTTTATTTGCAAGAACACGATTTATTAATTACATGTGAATTGATGAATACTATTGGTATATTATTTGTTACCTTATCAAACCATGTACAAATGCATAGGGAATCTGCATATTATATAAGAACAATATTCGTGTGAGGTGTGTGTTGTGGGGGTTGCGGGGAGGTACATACTCTACCCACCCTTTTCAGATTAGGGGAGAGGTGCTGTCCCCGCTGTTCCTAATTATAGATACTGCACACGGTCTAGTCTAATTATCATGGCAGCATCGTTTCCGAGGAAAGCTCCACGGCATTTTGCCTCATTAACACAGAAATTCAAAGAGATATGTCATGAGCATATATAAGGTATGACTCTTCCTACATGGGACTGGTCTACGTCTTAACATTTCCTTCGAAGGATGGCATAAGATTCACAGTACCTTGCCCGAATAATGAAAGGTCATTTGCCCAAAACCCTTACTCGGAAAAAAACATTGCTTGCAATTGTTAGAGTAAGCGAAATGACAAGTGTGCGTACACACTGGTGAGAAACCGTTTAAGGTACAGTATCAGAGTTTATGAATATATCGTCCCTTTCGCGTATCAATCAATTCACCTAAGCAGTTTATTATGTCCCTCAGAACTGTACTGACGCTAGCTGTATTGATATTGTCCTTGAGGACAGTACTGAACCCAGAGAAGCTGGCAGGTGATATTTTCACAGAGATTAGTATTGACTGTATTCGTTTATTGTTTCGCTGAGGACTGTACTGACACACGATTTAAAAGAACCTTATTACATTAAAGCAGACCATTTCTAAAAATAAAAACATCCTTTAGTTTAAATACCACACATTTTTTCTGTCATTATAAAGTACCAGTAGCTTTATATGCAAGAACATGATGTCTAAGTACAATGTGACTTGATTAATACTTTTGGTATATTCTAGCAGCGCGAATAGTAGCTCTTATGGTGCATACGTACAACAGAGTTACTGTGATGCCCTTTTAGAATAAGTAGGTATCAGGGTCGACCATATCAAGACAGGTTCATGAAGAGATCACGCAATGCATGCATAAACAGCCGCCATACAGCAATAGATTAAACGTTAACAACCAAGCGTGCATGCATAAGACTCACCAACGAGAAGAATACCTCATCGATCTAGACATTTTCGTACGACTAGTTAATGTTTTTCAGGTGAATATCTCTGGAATTTTTACATTTCGACATATCTCGCGCTGACACGTATTCTGTGTTTTGAAACTTAAACCCGAACACAGCTAACACAAATCGACAACGTTAACAGGCAAACGTCAGATATGTGAGTAGGTTGAGTTTCCAAGTACGAAACAAGACGAGGTGCGGGGAATATACTCTGTCCACCCGTCTCAGGTTATGGGGAGAGGTGCTAGCCCATTGTTCTTTTTTTTAAACTACACACATTCATTTCTGATTATCATGACAGCCGCTTTTGATGAATGACCGTTCACTATTCGGGCAAGGTACATGTACTGTGAAACTGCCATCCTTCGAAGGGGATGTTAAGCCGTTGACCAGGCCTATGTACAGGAAGGGCCACACCCTATATAAGTATGCTACTTACACATTTTGTTGTAATTCTGTGTTAATCAGTGACAACATGCCAGCAAAGCCTTCCTCGGAAACGAACTCACTTGGGGAAAAAACATTGCTTGCAAACAGGTAGGGTAAACGAAAAGACAAGTATGCATACACACTGGTGAGAAACCGTTTAAGGATATGACTATATTGTCCCTTTGGTCTTTCAAGGAAGTGACCTAAGCAATTTATTTTGTCCTTCAAGACTTTAGTGACGCTAATTCTTGATATTGTCCTTGAGGACAGTACAAAAGCCATGGAAGCTAGTAGGTGATATTTTCGTAGAGTTTAGTAGTACTGACTGTATTCGTTTTAGGACAGCACTAGCGCTAGCCGGCGATATTGCCCCTGAGGACAGTACTAACGCTAGCTGTTGATATTGCCCCTGAGGACAGGACTAACGCTAGCTGTTGATATTGACTTGTGGACGGTACTAACTCTAGCTGTTGATAGTATCCCTATAAGACGCTGGCTGTTGATATTGTTCATGTGGATGTTAAAGACAATAGCTGTTGATATTGTAGTTCTACAGCTAGCTCTTGATAACGCCCCCCGAGGACAATACTAACCATAACTGTTGGTATTACACTTAGGACAATACAAACGCTGGCTGTTGATATTGCCCTTGAGGACAATACCAACGCTGGCAGTTGATATTGCCTTTGAGGACAGTACTAACGCTAGCTGCTGATACTGCCTCTGAGGACGGTACTTACGGTAGCAGTTGATATTGCCTCTGGAAAGCGGTACTAACGCTATATGTTGAAATTGGCCCAGATGACAGTATAAACGCTACCTGTTGATATTTCTCTTTAGGGCAGTAATATAAGTGGCTATTGATATTGCCAATGAGGACAGTGTTAAAGCTAGCTGTTGATAATTTCCATGAGGACAAAACAAACGCTAGCTGTTGATATTGACCCTGGGGACAGTACTAACGCTAGCTGTGGATATTGCTCATGAGCACATTACTAACTCTGGCTATTGATTTTGACACTGCGGACAATACTAACGCAGGCTGTTGATATTGTCCCTGAGGACATTACTTACGCTGGCTGTTGATATTGCCCATTAGGACAGTACTAACGCTGGCTGTTGATGTTGCCCCTTTGGACAGTACTAACGTTAGCTGTTGATATTGCCCCTGAGAACAGTACTGACGATAGCTGTTGATTTTGACCCTGTGGACATTGATGTTGCCCCTTAGGACAGTACTAACGGTGGCTGTTGATATTGCCCCTAAGAACAGTACTAACGCTGGCTGTTTATACTTTCCCTGAGGACAATAATAACGCTGGCTGTTAACAGTGTCCATGAGGACAGTACTAACTCTGTTGATATTGCCAATGAGGCAAATACTAACGATATATATTGAGATTGCCCCTAAAGGCAGTACTAACGCTAGATGTCGATACTCCCCTTAGAACAATAATAACGCTCACTGTATTGATATTGCCACTGGGGCCAGTATTAACGCTAGCTTTAGATATTGCCAATGACGGCAGTACTAACGCTGGCTGTTGATATTGCCTCGGAGGACAGTACTACCACTAGCTGTTGATATTGTATTTTAGGACAGTACTAATGTTACCCGTTGATGTTGCCTCTGAGGACAGTACTACCGCTCATCATAGTATCTCTATGGTGGTTAAAACAAAGGCTGATGATAGTGCACATGTGGATGTTAAAGACACTAGCTGTTTGTTTCCATATGGACAGTACATATGCTAGCTGTTGATACCTGTGCATGTTACTGACTAGCTGTTGATATTGCACCTAGCGTTCGAACACTAGCGTGTGATAGTGCCCTTGAGGACATTATTAATGCTAGCTGTTGATAATTCACCTTAGGACAGTACTAACGCTAGCTGTTGATATTGCCACTGAGGACAGTAGTTGTTGGTATTGCACTTCAGAACATTACTAACGCTGGCTGTTGATATTGCCACTGAGCACCATACTAACGCAGGCTGTTGATAATGCACCTTAGGAGAGTACTAACGCTAGCTGTTGATATTGCCACTGAGGACAGTACTTACGTTAGTTGTTGGTATAGCACTTCAGGACAGTACTAACGTTTGCTGTTGATATTGCCACTGAGGACCATACTAACGCAGACTGTTGATATTGAGGACAGTACTAATCCTAGCTGTTGATATGACCCCTGAGGATAGTACTAACACCAGCTGCTGATATTGCCCCTTAAGATAGTACTAACGCTAGCTGTTGATATTGCCCCTGAGGACAGTACTAAACCTAGCTGTTGATATGGCCCCTGAGGACAGTACTAACACCAGCTGTTGATATTGACCCTTAGGACAGTACTATCTCTAGCTGCTGATATTGCCCCTGAGCACAGTACTAAACCTAGCTGTTGATATTGCCCCTGAGGACAGTACTAAAGCTAGATGTTGATATGGCCCCTGAGGACAGTACTAACGGCAGATGTTGATATTGCCCCTTAAGATGGTACTAACGCTAGCTGTTGATATTGCCCCTAAGGACAGTGCTAACGCCAGCTGTTGATATTGCCCCTTAGGATAGTCCTAAACCTAGCCGCTGATATTGCCCCTTAGAACAGTAATAACGCTGGCTGTTGATATGCCCCTGAGGATAGTACTAATTATAGATGTTGATACTGCCCCTTTGGATATTATTAAGCTGTTGATATTGCCCCTGAGGAGAGTACTAAACATAGCTATGATATTGTCTCTAAGGACAGTAATAACGCTAGCTGTTGATATGGCCCCTGAGGACTTCACTATCGATAACTACTGATATTGCCCCTATGGACAGTACTAAACCAAGCTGTTGATATGGCCCCAGAGGACAGTACTAACGTCAGCTGTTGATATTGTCTCTTAGATAGAACTAACCCTAGCTGTTAATATTGCCCCTGAGGACAGTACTAAACCTAGCTGTTGATATAGCCCCTGAGGACAGTACTAACACCAGCTGTTGATATTGGCCCTTAGGACAGTACTATTGCTAGCTGTTCATATTGCTCCTAGGGACAGTACTAAATCTAGCTGTTGATATGGCCCCAGATGACAGTACTAACGCCAGCTGATATTGACCTGTAGGATAGTACTAAAAGTAAGTATAACCTTAGCTGTTGATAATGCCCCTTAGAACAATATTAACGCTAGATGTTAGTTTAAACATATTTATTTTACATCGATTGTAACGAAAGCTCAATGAACTTATTTAAATCACTCTCGATGTCTTCCTGGGTAGAACCAGTACTAAGCAATGCAGATAAAGTGTCTTGCTCAGAGACACAACGCAAATGGCAATGGCGGGAATCGAACCCACGACTTTTGGATCATGGGTCCAACGCTCTACCACTAGATCAGTCATTTATGAAATAAGTACAGCTGATCTTACGAGATCGTATACTTTTAAAGATGAACCGATAAGGGTTGGGTTCTTTGAAGTAAACATAACGATAATTAACAGTATTAATATTTACATAACCGATTTCTCTGGTAAAATTATTAATCTTAATGGTGTCCACACATCATTTCGGTTTGTTTTGAAGGAATTACTATATTAATATATGTTATATGACATGTTTAAAAAAAGTTATGACACTAGTACGGGAACATATACTCAAGTTGATCGATTAACTGGAGCTGGCATATTTGACATTTTTTCAAAGGTTGGCTCAAACATATTTAGTGAGTCTGTTAAAACAGCAGGTAAGAAATAATTAGAAACTGCTGGTAAGCAAATCATAGAGAGCGGTTCTAAAAAACTTGGAGATGAAGTATCAAAAATGGCTGCTGATAAGTTAGTTTCAGTTATAAAACCTAAACCACAAGGCGAGATAATTTTAAAAGAACTTACAAAGGATGATAACAAAAAAGAAGTTATAGCTGAAACTGAAGAAGATGTAAATGCAAAAATTAACAGATTACTATCCGGAAGGGAAATATTCATGCAAGAATTAATCGATTAATTAATAAAAAATAATCTAATTACTAGTATATATAGATGTTTCGAAGTAATCAATATAATACTAGATATGAACATGTACCTATTCAGTTAGATACCCCAATAACACAACCAGGAAATACTACTAGGCAAAT
Source organism: Cyrtodaria siliqua (assembly GCA_037043455.1). Lineage (NCBI taxonomy): Eukaryota > Metazoa > Mollusca > Bivalvia > Adapedonta > Hiatellidae > Cyrtodaria > Cyrtodaria siliqua. The sequence goes on along the minus strand of JAWPHD010017391.1, from coordinate 36,022 downwards.
GAAAAGTGGCTACCAATTTTCGTTAAATGACAGAAGTTCTTTCTTTGATTGGTATAACGCATATTTTGAAACCAGTTTTCAAGTAAACAAGCTTCTCGATGGAGCTGCTTTTGCAGCCGCCGATGAAATTGCCCTAATTAACGATGCAGCTTAAAGCAAAATGGAAAAATAGTTTACGATGGAAATAATCTTCACAGATTTGTTAATGTCAAAAGCTTGCTTGAAATTTGAAATTTCTGCCGATTATGTAAAGACAACCGGAACAAACGAATACTTTTATTTAGATAATACGACTGCTGCAGAATCTCGAAATGATCAAGCTGGTTATAATTCAGGATTTGCGATTCGTCATGCTTTAATCATAACTAATCAAAAAGTTGATTCTATAATCCCATTAAATAAATATTCCTTCTTTGGAGGTTTGGAAACAAACATGCTTCCTCCTAGTCAGATTCAAATCAGCTTGCAACTGACAGATGATAATGTGCTAATTTTCAAAGCTGGTGGTGATGATGGTTATTAATAAATTAGTTTTGTGGATACCCAGAATGATATTTAACTCAGATGGTTTAAGTTACGTAGAGACAAATCATATGACATCAACAAGATGGACTTATCATCGTGAAATGATACAAGAAAGCGGAAGTTCTCAACTAACTGAATCCGTATTTTGAATAACGGCTGGTGTTAAAAGTCCCAAACATGTGTTTGTGTATTTTCAAATGTCAGACAAGAGCTCTTCCCAAACACAAAATCCTCATCTTTTGGATACGTTTAAGGTAAATGATGCTAATACTAATTGCTATTTACAATCAGCTAGATTGGAAGTTGGAAATGGAGTTTATTATCCAGAAACTGAATACGGTTATGCTAATATCATAAGAATATTCAGAGATGTTATTAATTATTCTTACAAACAAAATGATAAAAACACTGGAACTTTACTAAACGTGAGTAATTTCAAAACTTTTTTCGGAATGATATATTTCGATTTGAGTTATAAGGAAAATGAGGTCAGTATTGATCCGAAACAAATAAGTTTGAGATATAAACTAAATATACCACCGGGAGCTCCTTATAAAGTGTATGCTCTGGTTCTCTATGAAGAAGATGTAGTTATTGATGCTATCGGAAATGAATTGGTTATTGTTTAATCTAACTTATAATATATATAGCCCTTAATGGTTTATTCTCTTACTGCTCTGGCTTCTGCAAAGTCACTGAGTACCTTCATTGTGGCTTTCTAGGCTATTGTTTTTTTTTTGTATTATATTTACACGATCATATTTGTGTTTTACTTATATTGCCTATTGATGCTGCCTTGTTGGTTAGAGATTAGATCATGGCAGGGATTTCTTTATTTACACTATCCTGTTTTAATGGGATGACAGTAGGGTAAGTGTGAGGTTTGGTGCACCCTAGAACCGGTTTAAACCCCCAGTGGCCTACGTTGCCACTGACCGTTCCAAGGCGGTAGCCCTATTGTCAACCCTTTTGTGTTTGTGATGTCGTTTGCATTTTTTATTACTTTTGCCTTTTCGTTTGTCTGTTTGCGTGTTTGTTTTTGTGTTTTGTGGTTGACTGTCGTCCTTGAATGCTGCTTTCCCTGTCCGATATTTTTATCCTTATTTACGTAAATTATTCAGTAAATTTATCAGATGGCCAGAAACAGAGTTTAGCAAGGGCTTATGAGAACAAGAGTGAATTAACACTCAGGTTAAAAATAACCAACTAACTGGGCATTTTCCTTGTCGCTGACACTATTCAGATTAACAATATTAACAAAGCTAAATCTGATAGGCGGGGATTAGATATAAGTATATCAAAATCACAAATGAGGTCTGTCTAAAAATGGAGGCTTTTTAGGCGCTTTAGCTGTTTTGTTAACTAAAACAATATTACCAACAGTTGCTAGATTTGCTCCAAAGATATTAGGACCTCTAGCAACAGGGGCACTTAGTGGTCTGGCAATTACTGGAATTGGTAAAATATTTGGAAATGGAATGGTAACTGTTCCTGCTGATAAAAAACAAACACTTCTCGCATCAAATAAATTAACAGCTGCACAAAAAAATAAAATAGCAAAGTCAAAAGGTTGCTGCACTATTAAACTAACAAAAAAACAACTGCAAGACGTACTGGCATGTGCTTCTAGTAATAAAAAACAGCAAGACGTAACGGCAACTGTTCCTAGCCATAAAAAACAAACACTTCTCGCATCAAATAAATTAACAGCTGCATAAAAAAAGAAAATAGCAAAGTCAAAAGGTCGCTGCCCTGTTAAACTAACTAAAGAACAACAGCAGGACGGAGGCTTTCTTGGCGTCTTGCATCATTAGGAATTCCGTTGATCGGATCTCCTATTAGTGGCTTAACTGGAAAAGGTTTGCAAGTAGATAGAAGAGGAAATGGTTTACAAGTAGACTCACAAATTAGGCCATATAGAAGCATCCCATTTGTAAAAAGAAATTAAATTTGAAAAATTAACCTATCTCTAACTTAGATATAATAAAATGGGTTAAGCAGTTAGGTATACAGAAATTCAGTGGGGTGTACAGCAAAAACAAATTACCGGCAAAACAAAATAAACAAAAACCTGGTACTATTAAACTGGATGAGCATTCTGGACCTGGTACACACTGGACTTGTTACTATACTAATTATTACTTAGATCCGTTTGGTCTAAGCGCACCAAAAGAAGTTTAAGCGTACATACCTAATATAAAATACAACACTATTCAGTATCAAGATAAAACAAGTGTTCTATGTGGATATTTCTATCTATTCTTCATTAAAAAGTTGCAAAAAGGAAACAGTGTGTACGATATTCTTTATAAAACATTAAAACCATACAAACCAATAGAAAATGAAAACATTATAAAATCATATTTTGTAAACGAAGTTTAATCTAATCATATTATCAGTAGGAACGCCACGTACCTATAACATATCAGTTCTGTTCGCATTTTAACTCCGCGAACATGGACTATTTCTTTGTATTTTACGGACTATTTTATGAATTTTCAATTAAAACAGACGCCATTTTTTACACCCGAAAATGGGCGCGCTACGTCGGCGAGCACTACGGGTACCTATGGAGTCTTACAACACGCGTACAGTGTTTTATACCGTAGATTATGTAAAAATAATACCTTACCGGACGAAATAACGTTCCATTATGTGTAAACACGATGCAGTGTTGGTGACTGACAGGTCACCGTGACATAACTTGACACGTGAAATTGACATGTTGTTGCAAGTTGGATTTGGGAGTATTGTCTGCTGCTGGAGTTCCATGATCAAGGTATTTGTTTTGTCATTAAAATGTGTTTGTTAATAAATAGTACACACCCCTTTTAGATCGTGCATATTTAGACATTGGCCTAATACAGTGCCTAAAAAAGTAGTGTATAGTGTATAATAGAAAGTTCATAATCACAATAAGTGTTTTTCGTGTACTCCGATCTTTCCAGTAACTGGATGTACTGTAAACTGTAGAACGTTTCGTGGAATAAAACTATTGTTAGTAGAAATGCACATTCGTGAATACATAACCCGATACAACTACCATTGAAACAATGTAATCTGCCATAGACATTTGACTGAAATCGGTCAGATTCATATTTATGTACAGAAGTTTTGAGGCAAGGAAGTGATTTTTAATTTACATTTATTTACATTCTGGATTGATGTTGTTTTCAGAGAGGTCTCAAATGTGAATCGAGCCCTTGGGCAGCTCTGAGTGAATTGATACTGACGACTTCAGAATGTCAAGCCGTATTAAATGCCATTGGATCATATGGAGGTAAGAGCCTTTTTAAAAATTGTTTGCACTTGTGTAGTTCTTTAAATGGAGCTTGTGTTATGCTTCAAAGTTAGAGTAAAAAAAAATTGTGATTGTCATATGAGCTCGTGTAAACTACATGTACTGGATACATGCGAAAACAAGTTGTGTTAAAGGGACACTAGGCAGTCTTTATTTGTTTAAAACTTCTGGAGTTCGGTTATTTTTTCTGCATAGTTTGCATTTGTGCATCATTAATATTATTTATTAGAATAGTTCAGAAGAAATTGTTTTACACATTACTTACTGTTGATAATAGTGCACCTATAATAATTTATTTAACTTTTAATGCAAGCAGGTTTAAATTTAACATGTTACCAGGTTAACAAATGGAGATGCTAATGTTAAAGCTTGATAAATACTTCAAGATTGCCGTTTGTCCCTTTAACATCATCCAATTGGTCTATGTGATGGGTCCTCAATTTATTAAAGGGACTCAGAGCAAATTTCCAATCTTGTGTCTGTTTTACACATTTTCACATCAGAACAGACCACACATCTACAAATTTAAAGTGTCTTCTCAACTGCCCTATTTAATCATGTTTTATTTCTAAAACTAGCGGCATCACCAGGTTTTGAGACAGAAAATAAATAGTTGTATAGTAATGTTTTCTCCCCATGTAAAATGACCTTACTAAGTCATTAAAGTAAAATATCCTATGAACAAAACGTGTACAATTTAACGATTTTAGATTTTTGGCTAGACTTGTATTTTATTCCCCTTCTAGTAAAAATGGCTTATAATACATTGCACCCTCTGTCAGATTTAACTTTCCTTATAATAGATTCTTGCTGTACTGTTGGGTGAAACATGCATTAAAATGGTTCTATAATCATGTCAGTTCAATCATATACTCGTATGATACACAATATAATATGTATTGACCCTTTACTTGATGTGCCATTTACTCAGTTTTGGTCAAGGGACGTTTATAGCATATCGGCTTTGAATCCAGTGAACACGGATTCAATTCTTACTGGCGCCACTGGGTTACTTCGATGTGTCCTGCTAGCCTCGTTCGTCTGATGGGAACGTAAACCGGGTGGTCCTGTGTATCGGAGTCTGTCCTCCCTCCAAGCACGTTAAAGAACCATAGGTATCTAATCGGTAGTAAGCGTAGGGCAGGGTTCCTGGATGCCTATGTATCTTTCCTCCTCTCTTTCGGGCGGTTCGAAATAACCTGAACAACGTGTTGATGAGGCGTTAAACAATAATTAAATTTTAAACTGTCCCATTCCCCTAAACATGCCCTAGATCCCTCTCGCAACACCTGATTCAAATTGAATACTCTGCTCGACTTATATTAACTTTTTATTCTGTCTTTCTTTTCTTTCAGTCTGCACGTCATGTGGAAGAAGACTCCATGAACACCACTGGCCAGAGTCAATGCTGAAGTTTATGTTCGCTCAATTATTTGCTTAATAAAGTATACATATGAATTAAAATATTGTCTTTATAATTATGCCTTCCACCACAAAGTGGTAGGTGAGACAGATTAGATTTGGCCTTTCCGTTCGTCTGTCACAAATCTTGTCTGCGCTACTTGTTGGATTTTGACGAAACTTTGTACAAACTCTTTATTACTTTCTCTGAAGCTAATTTCATAAAACTTCATACTTTGAATGCCTTTGGTGAAATGATAATCCCTGTTTATTTTGAAGTCAGTAGTTGAAAGGTCCGTTACCATGACCGGAAAATGAAAAGTATTGCCCACACAGTTTTTCCTATTACCTAAAGCAAATTTCATGAAACTTCATTGCTGGACAGTGGAAAGAGGATGATCGTTTGATTTTTAGGTAAAAGGTCAAGTTCCCTGCAGACATCCACTATCCAAGGATAAGCATATGTTACAACACACATGTTATAATATTAATGGTATAATATATGAATATTTTCTTGCACAATGTTGAATCCAGTAAAACAAGTGGTTTTGTTCACCGATACTGTCGCCTGTGAACCAAACCACTTGTTGTTAAATTACAGGATTCAACAGTGTGTAAGACATATTCCGATCATCCATTTTTTTTTTTAAATCATAAATTATATTAAAACAAACAAAACATGCTATTTGATGAAAACAGACGTATTCAAATTTTCAAAATAGCAATATTCGCAGAATATAGTAGATTTCAACTGCTAAAAACAAACATGTATTTTTTTTCCAGGAAATAATACTTCTATGAATATAGTATATGTTCAGGGAAATGTTTAATATGTCTGTTTTCAAATACTACAAATCGTAACGCACCGCACAAATTTACTTTCAATATAGTAGTGAGTATGACTGCGTTCTGGGACCATATAAATATAAAAGAATAATATATATAAATATATATATATATAACTGTATATGCCCTATAAATATAAACGACCCGCACCTTTTGGATTCACGCGTACAGTGTTTTACAACATCACAAATCTGGCAGGTGCTCCATTGACACAATGTCATGTCCACGTTTATGTTATGAAATCTTCGAATCTACACATAATCATGTTTATTACCGACAGTAGCATGTATGTTACTCGTCAGTCATTTATTTACTTGGTTAAAGGGACACATGCCAATCTTGCTTTCTTTAAAACTCGAGTCGCCCCCTCAGTTTTAAACGAACAGTTAAAAGAATATACTTCTTTCTGCCTGTTAAACTTATATTAGTTTATCGCTTTTTCTGATTTCGAAAATTAACTCTGCAACGTATGTTGCCGCCATCATGATTTCATTTTCCGATATACCGTTGCAACATTGTTTGTTAAAATAAATTGGCCACTCTGACATAAACCCAAAGCATGTATAGATAAAAAATTTAATGTAAAATACATGAACACATACATTTTAAATATATGTCTTTCCTTAATCAATATGAATGTTGCCGTCTTTGGGCCGGACGGTCCTGTTACTTAATTAGTACTTGTCTCCGTTTATTGAAATTCTACATATATACAGAGGAGAGATGTATCTATATGATTTAGTAATTATGCTCGCTTCTAAAATGACGAAATAAATCGATTTGAATAAAAGGCGCATTCTCAGCAATACACAACGTATTGTGTGTACGGGTTGCAGGGGGGGAAGCCCACGGGGTTGGAGGGATACTACCGTAATGTTGCTCTCATAAATACTGTGAACATACTACATCAATAATATAACAACTACTGAACAATGCTGAAATCGATTTATCTTTATAAATGAATTCATAATTCCACAATTGTATTCCGTGCGAACATCGATTTGGAACGTCGATTCGGCGTATTTAAACGATTACGGTGTACTTCGTTAATTTTCGGGGGAAACAAGTACTTGCCTCCGATTTTTTTTATATTTTACATATCTACAGAGGAAAGATGTATTTACGCGTACATGCTTTTGTTTTTCTCTCTCGCTTCTAAAATGATGAAATAAATCGAATTTGATTAAAACTGCGCATTCTCAGCTATATACAACTTAATCAATACGGTATGGAGGGTGGTGGGGGTGGAATGAGGGGCGGGGTTGCAGGGATACTACCGTAATGGTGTCCTTGAGAAAAACGGTGAACATTCTACTCTAATAATTTATTAAATATAGAACAATTTTGAAATCAATATATCTCTTAAAAAGGATTTCACAAGTTCATGGTTTTATATCCCGCGTGTACATTAACTTCGAAAGGCGAGTGTTCATATTTTAGCGAACGCGGTGTACTTTGTTAATTTTGGGAAAATAAAAGTACTTTTTTCTGATCGACTTTAAATTTTGGGTTTTAATGGTAGACATGTCAATGAACATTTTCATGAAAAAAAATTCATTCTCGTTGTTAAAACATTTTTTTTTTGCATTTTTTTCGGATTCAGAAAATTAGCACTGCAACATATATTTACACTATCCTCATTTCCTTTCCCGACGTACCGTTACAATTTGGGTTGTTAAAACCTATTCTGAGCACTCCGGCATAAACCAAAAGGATGTATAGATCAGAAATTTAATCTGGAATGCATGGATACATACATCTGAAATATATGTATTGAAATAATGGAATTCATTTCTTGTGTACCCGGTCGCGTCTGTAAATGTATATGCATCATGCCGTCTTTGCGTCCGTGGGTCATGTTAGTTAATTTTGGGAAAAAAAAAGTACTTGTCTCCGATTTCATTAAAAATTTGCATATGGACAGAGGAAAGATTTATCTACGCGTACATGCATTTGTTTTTATTCTCGCTTCTAAAATGACAAAATAAATCGATTTTGATTTAAAAGCGCATTTTTGGCAATTTAAACCTTAAAACAACCTAAATTCATCCCTTTGAAAAATACCTTTAACTATTCATGGGAATTACACGAAGTGTACACCAATTATGTTCGACCAATGTAGTTTGTGAATATTATTACTTTAACAACGATCTGTGATTGTGTTTTGTTATAATCACAGTTTATAAATAAGAGGTGTATAAATCTGACCAGTGAAAATTTTCCCAATAATGTCATTTTGTTATCGATTTTATCACGTGACCTTGTTTGATAAATATCCCTACGCCATAAGGCTGGCGTTCCTACTGTATATATGAGTTATTGCATAAAAGAAAAAAAGGTTACTGAAAATGTTGATCCTAAGTATGTTTTAGCAAAAAATGGTAGACAATGTTAAGAGCAACTTGTGCATCTTGCGGTATTACTAAAACAAAGTTTGTTAAAACCACAAGAAGGTGGTAATATTGATATTCACAAAGCTATGCTTCCTCTGTTGCCTAAAAAGGGGTTAACAATTCCTGGTTATAAATAGTGTGGTCCTGGTAATCCACTTGATAGCGGAGAACCGGTAAATGAATTAGATGCTGTTTGTAAAGATCATGATTATTGTTATGATGAAAATCCTAGTAATAAATCAATGTGTGATAAAAACATGCTTGCTGGTTTGAAATCCATTAAGTCTAAAACTATCGGAGAAAAGATTGCTAAGAATTTGATAGTAAAACCAGTTATTAGTACAAAATATAAACTTGGTCTTGGAAACTCAAAAAACTAGAAAAGGCGTTGAAATGGACTGACAAGTTAGCAGATGAACTTCATAAGCCTATACGAAGAAAGTTCACTCAACGCCGTGTGATTTTTTAATGAAATTGATAAAATATGGTCTGCTGATTTGGTTGATATGCAATCGTTTTCAAAGTATAATAAAGGTACTAAATATTTGCTTACTGTTATTGATGTGTTTAGCAAATATGCTTGGGTTGCGCCGGTTCCAAATAAAACTGGTTTAGAAATTACCAAAGCGTTCCAACATTGATCAGTACAGGAAGACAGTGTAAATTGTTGTTTGTAATATTTTACAGCTAACAATACAAATACATATTTAGACGTGTTGCAAAAAATGGTTGACAAGTATAATAACACAAAACATCGGAGTATTAAAATGACACCGACTGAAGCAAGTGATGAAAAGAATAAAGGAACGGTATATTTCAACGTGTATGGAAAAATGAGAAGTAATCAAATTAAGCCAAAGTTTAAAATAGGGGATAAAATTAGAATCAGCAAATATAAAAGAACGTTTGACAAAGGTTATACCCCAAATTGGACTGAAGACATATTTTTTGTTGATGAAATTCAAAACACAAATCCTGTGACATACAAAATAAAAGATTTAAACAACGAAAACATTGATGGAAGCTTTTATGAATTAGAAATGATAAAAGCAAAGCAAGAAATATTCAGGATTGAAAAAGTAATACGACGTGATTACAAAAAGAAACAAGCATTGATTAAATGGAAGGGTTACAATGAGGAGTTCAATAGTTGGGTTCCATTTAAAGATATTGAAAATATTAAATAAAGGGTTAAAAATAATTATATATAGTATTATTATATATAATGGAACAAGAAAAGTTAGACATTTTGAAAGATAAATATAGAAGAGAATTGATGACAAGCAAGCAACTCAAAGTAGAATATGAAGTAGTTCGTGATGATTTTACAGACACCAAAAAAAGACGATTGCTAGTTGAAATGGATAATTATGAACGTGAGCTGGATAAAAACAGAGAAGAGCTTCTTGAACTAAAACATAAAATAGCAAAGTGTAGGAAAATAAAATACACCATGGTAAAAAATGATATGCAGAGCGATGATGAAGACTACTGTCCGGTTCCGTCTGACTTTGATTAATGAATTGCAAATGTTTTTTAGTTATTTACAAAATTAATAGATACTGGGGGTACTGGTAACGTACTTCCTAAGCGAAGGGCAATCAAGCAGTTTGTATAGTTGTGCGGGGTCTGGCAGCAAGCATGGCATCGTCATTTGGCGTTTGTAAATGTTTGTGTTAAGGGCAACTGGAGACAACTTGATAACTGTTTCGATTGCTTTGTCGCGAGGGAAAAACTGTGCTGGTAACCCCAGTGTCTATACTACTTTAGTTAGTTTCTCTGGATGTGGACTTTATTGTTAGAGAATTCCTTTTGATGGGATGTAGTTTTGTTTACACTGTCTTGTTTATTTGGGCGCTGAAGACATGCTAATTGCGAGGATTATGCGCATATAAAATCGGTTCAAGCTAACCAGTAGGCCTTATTGCCTACTGACCGTTCCATGTCGGCAACCCTGTCTTCACCACCCCATTTCTGTTGTTTTTATCTCTTTCTTTGTATTATCAAGTCCTTGTTTGCAGTACAGTGCGGACCTACGATTCCATTGCGTTCGGACGCTGTGGTTTCTATAGGACCCTATATCTCATTTTTGCATGAATTTTCATTGCTAATAATCGGTTCTTTGTGTTTCCCTTGCATCGGAAGTGTGGAAGGTTGAGCTTCCTTTGTTGGTCATAGAATGATTGATGTTTTCACTTTTTAAAAAAAGTTGTACCTTTCGTTTCCTGTTTCCTTTGCCTCTCTCACTGACGCAGCTGTGTCTTCGACCATTCGTTAAAACATTTGTGCCATTGTTTATGAGGTCTGATAAGTCATTCCTATTGCGTCTTTGGTGTTGATAATTGTTTTGACATGGTCCAAAAACCTTGTCTGGGTGCTGGCTATCTGTTTATGTTGTTTTATTACAATATTGTCCTTTTTGTTAAAAAATTCATCTATTATCTATTTCTGGACCTGACACTGTCCATCTTTTCAATGTTTCCGTTCGACCCAGTCTCCTTTTCTGATAGAATTATTTGTTTGTGGATTTGATCATGTTTGACTGTTGAAAATGTTTTACTTGATTTCTGGGTGACAAATCTATCGCTGTGGAACTATTCTTATGTTGATAAGCTGGTCATATGTAAAGTGTCTAGGTTACAAACATGCATGTATAACCAGCGATCAAGTATATATGGTTAAGTACGACGAACCATGATATCACAGATCTACCATAGTGCCTCCCGTATTAGCTTGTAGAATTCTTAGCAGGAGAACTTCGAAGATCATTCGTCCAATAATCTCATTCAGAGTGGTATTTTGCTGCACTCTCACACCACTCTTGAAAGGGCAATACAGCTTCATTTTAATGAAATTTGCTATCTTTTAATGACGATTGTTTTCAAGATGTTCCTATATAAAAGAGTATGAGAGTAGACCTTTGGACACGATAAATACGAAATATATTGACGCCTCGGTTTGATTGAGTGATTGAGACTGTTCATGAACGGTAGTGAAATATGCTTGCTACCATTCACGCCCCCTAGCCCCGGATTGAGCAGAACTCAATATTCATAAAATCAATAGTACTTTATATAAAACTATGACCATAAAGGCATTATATTACTCAAATCTTATAGTTTCAGAGAAGATTCATGTGAACTCTCATTATACAAACACTGGAACCATCCCTACGTCCCCTACCCACCTCCTCATCAACCCCACATTAGTGCGGCCATTGTTGACTAGTTCTTTTGAACAAGCTTGATAGTTTATTACCTAGCTATCACTTGTAAGCAAAACCTACTTAAAACAGTGTTTGCGGTTTTTGAGAAGATTTTGTTTTATTGTTGTGTACTATTCTTAGTAACATCTTGGAACTCATGTTGATCTAATTTTAACAAACTTGAATGACACTGGTCTAAGGATTGTTCAAAATTAACCAAGCCGTTGGTGAGCATTATTTTAAAGCAAATGATCTGGCAAAACCGTACAACTGCTTGCTGGGTCGAGTATATAATTGGCAAATCAACAAATGCTTTATTCGCCAACGTCAACACCCGATCGGCCCAGTCTTTTAATGACGCCCCCTGGGCCTGCACAGTCTGCTAAAACCTAGCTTGCGCCTCAGTAGCTGGGAGTTCTTTGCCACCAAACTGACATTCTAGCTGGGCTAGCATTAGTCGGTATGACATGGATACCCCAGCATACCGCTCCTTAATGACGGCACAATACTCAGCTGCTTTACCCGTAAAGGACCATCACAGCATTAGGATTTGGCCCAACACTTCATTCTAGCGTAACTGGTGAAACACTGTTTGAATACCAGCCACTTGGTCCTCCCATCATACATGAGGGCCTTGCGTAAGGACTTGATGTGGTACCATTCTCTAGATCCATCATGTTCATCGGACATTCAGCACTTATATAACCGGTGCTTCTGATTCACCTGAGACAAATTATCATCTGTGCTCGAGTCGCTTCGTGATGGGGAGCGACCCACTTTACCACTCCGCGATGGGGAGTGACTCGTCTTGCCCCTCTGCTTTAGTACGGACCCTGGATCCGAGAACACGCGATTTACCACCCTTCTTTCCCTTAACTTTCCCATCCTCGGAGCTGTTATCTTCAATAGAATCCCCCACCCTGGATCTGCGAACATGCAATTTACCACCCTTCTTGCCCCTATCTTTCACATCTTCGGAGCTCTCATCGTCAACGTCATCACTTGATGATGGTTCGGACAGCGGAGAGGCATAACGCACGTGCTTCAATATTTAGGGACCTGTGGGACCGCCCACACGCCCTGTGGGACCTTTGGGACCACCCCACGCCTTGTGGACCTTTGGGACCACCCCACGCCCTGTGGGACCTTTGGGACAGCTCCAAGCCCTGTGGGAACTTTCGGACCACCCCCAAGCCCTGTGGGATATTTGGGACCGCCCCCACACCCTGTGGGACCTTTGGGATCGCCCCGCGCTTCGTGTTGACATGTCTGTAGTGATGGGGTCCCATCGCTGCTACCGGGCTCGACTGGACCGCTGCAACAACCTTCCCCGAATCAGTAGTTGGTTGGGCCGGCTGTCCCTCTTTTACTTTCACATCCACGAGGTCACCTATCAATTTAAGCATGTTTTTCATGCGTTCTAAGTCTGCTTTCCCTATTGGCCTGCTAGACCCTAACTTGGGTGCTTAAAGTCCGCATCAAAGGCGTCGAAGGAGTATTTGTGGCTTAGGGAGCTTTACGGAGAGGGAAACATGCAGGGAACGCGCTCACGTGGTGCCGGTGGACTGGTTTCACGTGCGTACAGCTGTGTATCAGGGAGACACCGAGACATATCCTACAGGCTTGCTTGCCTATGGAACCTGCCGGTCTCCATGCCCTTGTACACTGTATCAGCATCATCCTGCCTGTGGAAGGTGCCGGTCTCCATGTCCTTGTACACTGTATCAGCATCATCCTGCCTGTGGAAGGTGCCGGTCTCCATGCCCTTGTACACTGTATCAGCATCATCCTGCCTTGGAAGCTGCCGGTCTCCATGTCCTTGTACACTGTATGAGCATCATCCTGCCTGTGGAAGCTGCCGGTCTCCATGTCCTTGTACACTGTATCAGCATCATCCTGCCCCTGATGCTCGCTCCTCCAACTCTTGCTCCCCTCTCTCTCTCGAGCCTCTCTTTCCTTTTTCTGGTGGACCATTCGACCCAAGCTCGCGTGCCATTCGGTGTCCAGTGCTGCTGCTTCCGGGGCACGAGCGGCCTGAGTGCGATGTCCAGCCTGCGCCAGTTCGCAGAATCCAGTCGGGTCCTAGGCAGGGATTCCCACACCGATGGTGTGATGATCCCCTTTGCTTCCCGCACCACAACAATTACTAACGCCAACCGGGACACTATGCTCTTGATTTTCATTAATTCGTTCGCAGATGCAAAACACATTAATACTTGCCGGATTACTATTCCCTCCGGCCTCCATTATTCACGCCAGGCAATAATAAAATGAACACAACACAGTAAAACATGCAAGTATTTATATATTAATACACTATAAAACATATTAAACTAAATAGGCAACGCTGAAAACGCCAAACCTGTCTAACTCTCAGACAGAATGAGAAGGGCTAAACAATCTGCTCAGCCCAGAAAAATAAAGACCAATATGTGTTGAAATCCGACGAGGCTGCACGAACCATGTATGAAAGTGCACAGTCAGGGGAGATACAAGTTGGCCAACCTAAGTGCACTGTTTACCTATCTCCTCTGACAACCAACACACAGGACACTAAACAAATAATAATAACAAGAAAAGCTATAATACATGTATTATAGCATGGGGAGTACGGACATATTTGAAAGGCAGTGAAAGGATGATATTGTTAGCATGACATATGAGCAAGAAGTTATGTATTTATTTTAAAGTTGTGATTATCCCAGAACTAAGTTTGTACAGCTCAGTAAGTGTGCCAGGTTCCCCGCCATGACTTGAACCTGGATCTCTTTTCTCGAAAGAAAAGCATGCTTCCTTACACTACAGAGATGTTCCCAACAGCACAGAGCGTACAAAAAATTAATCAGCCAACTTAAACTTAGATTAAACATGTTTTACTTCAAATTATGTATATTTACATAATACATTCTAGGCACTGATCTTAACTCTTAAAGTATGTCCTTTGTATGTGCCAGATGAAGCTGCAGGTTATGCTTATAAATTAATTCCAAAAAAAAGAGTACGATAATGGACCTATGGAAACGGACGAGCACGACACCTACGAAATATTGCAGTCTCGGTTTGATTGAGACTGTTCATGAGTGGTAGTGAAATATGCTATCTTCCGCTCACGCCCTCTAGCCCCGGGTTGAGCAGAACTCAATATTCATAAAATCAACAGCACAAAAGTTTAACCATCCCGAAGATGGCATGCATATGGCGGTGGACATGGAGCTATCCTTCTTTAACGTATTCCCCATGTCGTACGGCGTATGGTCCCAGTATCTAATAAAATGAAATGCCCCGAAGAGCGAAATAAACATAATGGAATTTAGTTGGGAGCAGCGGTTATGAAGCCTGCGTATAAAAAGCAGACAACATATCCTATGAGTGGTTAAACAATACCCAGAGCCTTTTATCGGCCGGAGTAGTGGAACCACCGAATAAAAATTAAGTAAGAAAACAAAAGAAATTGAAAATGTACCACCGATAACTAACTATAAGTATCGGGCTCAGCGATCTCCAAAGATCGAATGAATAACAGTACTGATTGCAAGCGCGGGGAGACGTTTTACTGCCGCCACACTGCACAAGCAACGCCACTGTGCTATAAAAAAAAGAGTATGATAATGGACCTTTGGAAACGGCCGAGCACGACACATACGAAATATTGCAGTCTCGGTTTGATTGAGACTGTTCATGAGTGGTAGTGAAATATGCTAGCTACCGCTCACGCCCTCTAGCACTTCATTAAAAAGAAACCCTGTGAAAACAAGCAAATTCAGCGAAGTACAAGTCCACTATATGTGAAACCACCCATCGTAAAATAATGGATACTCCTCAGAAATAAGAAAGTTATAACCAATGTCAAGTTTTTGTGAAGAAAAAATCGAGTATTTAACCCATATAATGACCTTCAGTGTGACATTGACCTTTATATTTTAGTACTGTAATGTGTTGTCATGATGAGTATATATTCAAAGTTTTCGTTACGATGGGTGGTTTCACATATAGTGGACTTGTACTTCGCTGAATTTGCTTGTTTTCATATGATATCTCACTTCAATGATGCGCATTTTTACAATTTCTGTGAGACTTAAAATTGAAGAAATCATCAATAAAAAAAGGGGAGTGAAAACAGCATTGCAAATTAACAATTGCTAGTTTAATAAAGTCATATTTTAAAGTAAAAAGCAAAAACATAACATTTACTCTTTAAAGTAATCTGAATCAGCACTGCAGATTTATTTAGGAGGTAAACTATCGTTTGACATGGAAGTTTGTCTGGAGGTCTGTAATTACAATTACAAGTCTTCACAAAAACATTTTGAGCTACTAGCCCACAGGGCATATGACTTACAAAAATTGACTAGCCGAACACATTTCTACTGACCCGAATTTTTTAACTGTAATTTGAGTGTTATTTTTAGACAAAATTAATACGTATATGGTCACAGAAAGTTACATGTTCTCTAGAATAATATAAATAATTAAATAAAATAAAGAACTTGATTGTTTTGACACTTTTTTTTCAGTCACTGGGTATAAAAATTATGC
This sequence comes from Cyrtodaria siliqua, assembly GCA_037043455.1. Classification (NCBI taxonomy): domain Eukaryota; kingdom Metazoa; phylum Mollusca; class Bivalvia; order Adapedonta; family Hiatellidae; genus Cyrtodaria; species Cyrtodaria siliqua. The sequence goes on along the minus strand of JAWPHD010017391.1, from coordinate 19,815 downwards.
TTTAGGTTTAATAAGTGTTGTTTTTTTGAGTCCCTAACGTCTGCATTATTTTTTTCTGCCGGGTTACGCTCTTTCGAAATAATGAAGAAAGCTCATCGTACATGGAGGTTACAAAATAGACCGGAAAAGATCTTCAGTTCATTATCAGTCGGGTTTACATTGCGATATTGATTCATACTAAATATTGCTCATTCGTCCCCAACGTCGTTCGTAAATACAGTTGAGGCCACGCGGATTACGACTAATAACACTCAACGCGGGGATTTTAACTCACTGCGGACACACTGATTTTGTCCCCGCGATCGGCGGACAGTCCACTCAAGTGTTAAAACTTTTGACCACCGCGACACAATCACCGAAAAACATGTGTTATTAAATGCATTAAAAGTTTGAAATATGTATTGCTTTCGAAATTTATTCATCGTATTTATCAGTTTTATTACGTTTTTTATTGATTCAAATGCCAAGACTATCTAATTCCTGAAAGACCTAAACTTTCAGTGACTTTCAAGCTAATAACATTATAGACAATCAGATGCTAAATAATTCAAAGTGTTTCAAAACAATACAGTGCAAGAATGAACAATATAAAAACTCATTCTTTCCAAAGACAATTATTGATTGGAACCATCTTGGAGACAGTTTCGTTTGCATGCCATCATTGGAGAGCTTCAAATCACCTCTCGTAAAGTGCTGCCAACAGCAACAGCCTCTCATCCAATGAGTTTATGCCGTAACAGGCTCTACATTGTACAGATTCAGATCCCTGCTCTAATTTCCACCGCGTTCCCCCGCGAACCTATCACAGAGAATCCCCGCGATTGCTTTCTTTTGATACTGGATTTTGCAATCGCGGTGATTTTTACGGTCACGGAGAATCCCCGCGATATTTCGGGTGACAATCCGTGGTACAATCGCGGGGACTTGTGACTTCGATGGAAAAACGGCCGCAGGGATACTGTGAAGAAGTCGTAATCCGCGTGGCAGCAACTGTAGCAAATAAAATTGAAAACCAGTCTGTTCTGAAACCGAGAGTTGTTTCCGGCGATGTATATGTATAAACAAAATAAAAATCGACTTTTAAATTAGTTTACAAGCTGTCGTTAATTTTTGTGTCTGATTTTATTTCGATTTATTTTGGCATTTTCGTCTTGTTTTTAACATGCCCGCTTGTAAAATTTACATGCCTGACATGATTTTTACTAACTGCAGGCTTCAGGCTACCGGCTAATTTCAAAGACTGACAAACTCATTTGTTGTTTTTAATTGTCTTATAATAGCGAATAATACACTAGTTTGTTTTCAAAACATGAATATTTACTAACTCTGTCGGCCATTTTAAAGATAATGTAGCAGTGGTCAAGCCAGACTCCAACAAGAGGTCAATGACCTTGAAGCTCTACTGATAGGTTTTTGATAACTAGATCAGCATTTCTGTGAAGTTTCATGGAAATCCGTCAAGTAGTTTCAGAGCAGTAGTCGCTACAAGTTTTTACTAAATAACTCTATGTAAACAAAGATGGACGCAAAGAATGCATAATCCAATACACCAAAATAAACTTAGAACTACTCAAAACTGAAAACTGAAAACAATATCAAAGATGTGCTTTATTATTATTATAAACACCATCCATGCCTAACAGCACCTTTTTAAGATAATACTGAAATGCCCGTTTAACAGCTTTTTAGCAATATTTTTTCTTTAGGTCTGTTTTTTTTCCATAGCATGAATAAGGTCTGAAATGTGCAATCAGAAGTCATTTCCACTCTAAAAGGTTGCCTCCTATAACTCAATTTATATAAAGCCGCTATATTATGCTTTTTTTTTATTTTAACGCGACAACATAATGACGTCATACATATACCTAATGTACATACCTGACCCTGGATATTGTCCCTTAATACAAGCCCATACATATACCTAATGTACATACCTGACCCTGGATATTGTCCTTTAATAAATGCCCATACATATACCTAATGTACATACCTGACCCTGGATATTGTCCCTTAATACAAGCTCATACATATACCTAATGTAAAAAACCGACCCTGAATATTGTCCTTTAATACAGGCCCATATATATATACGTCATGTACAAACCTGACCATGGATATTTCCTTTAATACAGGCCCATATATATACGTTATGTACAAAAAAGAGTATGATAATGGACCTTTGGAAACGGCCGAGCACGACACATACGAAATATTGCAGTCTCGGTTTGATTGAGACTGTTCATGAGCGGTAGTGAAATATGCTAGCTACCGCTCACGCCCTCTAGCCCCGGGTTGAGCAGAAATCAATATTAATAAAATCAAGAGCACAAAATGTTAACCATCCCGAAGATGGCATGCATATGGCGGTGGACATGGAGTGTATTGCTTCTCCATGTCGTACGCAAACCTGACCCTGGATATTGTCCTTTAATACAGGCCCATACATATACTTTATGTACAAAACCGACCCTGGATATTGTCTCATAATACAAGCCCATACATATACGTCATGTACAAACCTGACCCTGGATATTGTCCCAAAATACAACCCCATACATATATCTAATGTAGAAACCTGACCCTGATTATTTTCCCGTAATATTATACAAGCCCATACAAATACCTAACGTACATATCTGACCCTGGATATTGTCTCATAATACAAGCCCATACATATACGTCATGTACAAACCTGAACTTGGCAATTGTCCCTTAATACAAGCCCATACATATACGTTATGTACAAACCTGACCCTGGATATTGTCTCATAATACAAGCCCATACATATACGTCATGTACAAACCTGACCCTGGATATTGTCCCAAAATACAACCCCATACATATATCTAATGTAGAAACCTGACCCTGATTATTCTCCCGTAATATTATACAAGCCCATACAAATACCTAACGTACATATCTGACCCTGGATATTGTCTCATAATACAATCCCATACATATACGTCATGTACAAACGTGAACTTGGCAATTGTCCCTTAATACAAGCCCATACATATACCTAATGTAAAAAACTGACCCTGAATATTGTCCTTTAATACAGGCCCATATATATCCGTTATGTACAAACCTGACCCTGGATATTGTCCCATAATACAAGCCCATACATATACGTTATGTGCAAACCTGACCCTGGATATTGTCCCGAAGTACAACCCATACATGTATCTAATGTAGAAACCTGATTCTAATACAGGCCCATACAAATACCTAACGTACATATCTGATCCTGGATATTGCCCTTTAAAACAGATCCATATATATCACTTATGTAGAAACCTGACCCTGGATATTGTCCCGTAATACAACCCCGTACATGTACCTAATGTACATACCTGACCCCGGATATTGTCCTTTAATAAAAGCCCATATATATACCTTATGAACAAACCTGACCCTGGATATTGTCTCCTAATACAAGCCCGTACATATACCTTATGTACATCCCGGACCCGGACTAATGTCCCTTAATACAAGCCATATATATACCTAAGGTACAAACCTGACCCTGGATATTGTCCTGTAATACAGGCCCATATATACAAATTGTGTATAAACTTGACCCTGGATATTGTCCCTTAATACAGCCCACACATATACCTAATGTAAAAAACTGACCCTGAATATTGTCCTTTAATACAGGCCCATATATATCCGTTATGTGCAAACCTGACCATGGATATTGTCCCATAATACAAGCCCATACATATACTTTATGTACAAACCTGACCCTGGATATTGTCCCGAAGTACAACCCATACATATATCTAATGTAGAAAACTGACCCTGATTATTGTCCCGTAATACACGCCAATACAAATACCTAACGTACATATCTGACCCTGGATATTGTCCTTTAATACAGGTCCATATATATAACTTATGTAGAAACCTGACCCTGGATATTGTCCCGTAATACAACCCCGTACATGTACCTAATGTACATACCTGACCCCGGTTATTGTCCTTTAATAAAAGCCCATACATATACCTTATGAACAAACCTGACCCTGGATATTGTCTCTTAATACAAGCCCGTACACATACCGTATGTACAACCCGGACCCGGACTAATGTCCCTTAATACAAGCCATATACATGTATATAAGGTACAAACCTGACCCTGGATATTGTCCTGTAATACAGGCCCATATATACGAATTACGTATAAACCTGACCCTGGATATTGTCTCTTAATAAAAGCCCATACATATACCTAATGTACAAACCTGACCCTGAATATTGTCCTTTAATACAGGCCCATATATATACCTTATGTACAAACCTGACTCTAACTATTGTCACATAATAGAAGCCCATACATATACCTAATGTACAAACCTGACCCTAGATATTCTCCTTTAATATAGGCCCACATATATACCTTATGTACCTTATGTACAAACCTGACTCTAACTATTGTCACATAATACAAGCCCATACATATACATAATATACACATCTGACCTTTAATACAGGCCCATACATATATACCTTATGTACAACCCTGACCCTGGATATTGTCTCTTAATTAAAGCCCATACATATTACGACCTATTACGTATATACAAACCTGACCCTGAATACTATCCCGTAATACAACCCCATACATATATCTAACGTAGAACCCTGATTATGTTCCCGTAATACACGCCCATACATGAATCAGTTTACAATACATTCCACATTTTATAATATTGTCATAAAAAAACTGTTGGAAGGCTTCTTCACATAAATGGCATAACTTTGTTTCAATACAAATATAACAAAACAAATGCAACGCATTCTGCTTCTTTCACGCCCCGTCAAAGGATCTAGACGGTAAATCCTCATCGACCAACCTACGCCGCTCAGTACTGGTATACTTTGATTTTTCGTTTAAAATTGTATCAACTCGCTGTACGCATGGCTCCGCCTTCAGTCAATATAGCTCCGCCCCTACTGTGGATATTGTCGTCAAATTGGCCTGCGGTATTGTGGTGTAGTACACCCATTGCAATACAGGAAGTGTCGGCCTGGGGTAGTCGCATAATGGCGTCAATAAATAATTCTCATTTCTTTTTGTAAAAAAAGGCATTTTCACTAATTTAAAGTGCTATTTTTGGTTTATATCACATTGTTGATCTATTTGTTACAATTTTCAAGCATTGCCATGTTAAAATTGTGAGTTTTTAGCTCGACTATTCGAAGAATAAGAGAGTTTATGTCATCACCACGGGGTCGGCGTCGGCGTCGGCGTCGGCGTTGGCGTTGGCGTTGGCGTCGGTGTCGGCGTCCCACATCAAGGTTTGCGTGTAAGCTGTGTTTACAAGTGTATATCTCTTACATTTCTTATCCTACCACAACCAAATTTGTTCATGGGCTTCCTTATAGCATTATCTTAAGGGCTGCATAAGCAATTTTGGTTCCTATAACCCATGGGCTCCCATGGAACCCAAATTATGATAGCCCATAAAATGTGTCCCATTTCACATCAAATTTTGCGTGTAAGCTGTGTTTACAAGTCTATATCTCTTACAATTCTTACCCTAGCACAACCAAATTTGGCCATTAGCTTCCTTATAGCATGATCGTAAGGGCTGCTTAAGTAATTTTGGTTCCTGTAACCCCTAGGCTCCCATGGAACCCAAATTCTGATAGCCCTTAAAATATGTCTGTTTCACATCAAATTTTGCGTGTAAGCTGTGTTTACAGGTCTATATCTCTTACATTTTTTGTCCTAGCTGAACTAAATTTTGGAATTGGTTTCCTTGCAGTATGTTGTAAAGGGTTGGATAAGTAATTTTGTCTTCTGCAAATTCTGGGCTCCCATGGAACCCAAATTGTGATGGCCCATAAAATGTGCAATAAAGGCAGATCTAGGTTTGCATGTAAGCATGTATATATTTATAATTTAGTTTCGGGATTTGTTATAGCATTATGCATCTTATTACTTCACCCATATTGGGGCATGGGCTCCCTCCCCACCCCCCACCCCCTCTACCCCCGCCCGCCCCCACTCCCCCACTTTTTTTTTTTTAACTATTTCTGTGTTGTTTTAGTCAATTCTTACAGATATAATTTGCAACCCTCCCCGCCCCCACCACCTCCACCTCACCCGCCTCTCACCCCCCCTACCCCGCCCCAGACTTGATTTTTTTTTTGTGACATATTTCTGTGTTGCTTTTGTCAATTCTTACACATATATGTTGCAACCCTACCTGCCCCCGCCCCCCCCCCCCCCCACCACCTCCCCACCCCCTGCCTCTCACCCCATCACCCCACCCATCACGCCCCACACTTGAATTTTTTTTTATTTATTTTTTTATATATTTCTGTGTTGTTTTAGTCAATTCTTACACATATATGTTGCAACCCTCCCTGCACCCACCACACCATCCCCCCGCCTCACACCCCATCACCCCCCACCACGCCCCAAACTTGAATTTTTTTATTTTTTTTATTTTTTATATTATATTTCTGTGTTAAGTCAATTCTTACACATATATGTTGCAACCCTCCCTGCACCCCCCCCCCCCCCCCCCCCCCCCCCCCCCACCAAACCTCAGACTTGAAAACATATTTCTTTGTTGTTTTAGTCAATTCTTACACACATATGTTGCCCCACCCCAAACTCCCAATGCACTCTCGCCTCTCACCCCATCACCCCAAACCCGCCCCAGACTTGAAACTTTTTTTTTTACATATTTCTTTGTTGTTTTAGTCAATTTTTACCCATATATGTTGCCCCCATCCATCCCCCACCCAACCCACTCCTGCCTCTCACCCTCACCCATGCTCCACCCCCACCCCACCCCCACCCCCATCCCCACCCCCACCCCCACCCCACCCCACCCCACCCCCACCCCACCACACCCCACCCCACCCCACCCCACCCCACCCCTACTTGAAACTGTTTTTTTTAAACATATTTCTGTGTTGCTTTTGTCAATTCTTACACATATATGTTGCAACCCCCCCCCCTCCCCCCCCCCCGCCTCTCACCCAATAACCCAACCAACCACGCCCCACACTTGAATTTTTTTATTTTTTTTTTACATATTTCTTTGTTGTTTTAGTCAGTTCTTACATACATATGTTATCCCCTCCCCCGACCCACTCCCGCCTCTCCCCCCCCGCTCCTCCCACCCATCCCCAATGCCCATTTGAAAATCTATTTTTGTTATTTTTTTTTTTACATATTTCTGTGTTGTTTTAGTCAATTCTTACACATATATGTTGCAACCTTTCCCCGCCCCCACCCCGCCTCTCAGCCCGCCTCTCACCCCACCCCCCCCTCCCCCTCCAACACATGAAACTTTTTTTTTTTTACATATTTCTTTGTTGGTTTATTCAATTCTTACACATATATGTTGCCCCCTCCCCCTGCCCCCAACCCACTCCCGCCTCTCCCGCCTCTCCCGCCTCTCCCGCCTCTCTCCCCCACACCCACCCCCACTTGAAACTTTTTTTTTTTACATATTTCTGTGTTGCTTTTGCCAATTCTTACACATATATGTTGCACCCTCCCCCCCCCGCCCCCAACTCACTCCCGCCTCTCCTCCCCACTCCCCCCACCCCCACCCAATCCACGCCTCTCACCACTCCCCACTTGTTTTTTTTTTTTTTTTACATATTTCTTTTTTGTTTTAGTCAATTCTTACACATGTTGCCCCCTCCCCCCCCCCCCCCACCCACACACGCCTCTACCCCATCCCCACTCAAACTCGATTTTTTAATATTTTTTTCTTCATATTTTTGTGTTGTTTTGGTGAATTATTCCATAGCTTCTTACACATATAATATTATGTTGCCCTCACCACCCCCATTACCCCCACCTCTCTCCCACCCCCACCCCGCACCCCACTCAAAACAATTTTTTTTATTTTTTATTTTTTTTTTACATATTTCTGTGTAGTTTTGGTCAATTCTTACACATAGTTATGTTGTGCTCCCAACCCCACCCCACATTGTTGTAGCCTTGTTTTCTGATGGTATATACTAGCTATAAATTTATTATTCTCCGAAAAATCGAATAGTCGAGCTGCGCTGTTCTCCGACAGCTCTTGTTAATTTATTTTGCTTATATGGAAATGAGTGTATGAATACAATAGTATGGCATCTCAGTGTTTATGTTTTTAAAGGGACCATTCATTCATGAGACAAGTTCTTTCTTAGAAGATACATGACCCCCATTTTCTGTGGATTTTTGGCAGCATATGTGTCATTTGTGATGAGAATGTAAGTTATTCATTTTTAATTTGGGCCCAGATATGAATGACAACATGGCATTTAAATTTTAATTCACACACAACTCAATGCAACAATCAATGGGTGTGTTACACCTTCTCATCGTATGTCTACCGGAAATTGACGCATTTCGCTTTGGGACATTCTAAAATGCGGGTCCCGTTCTAATTTCACGGAGCGCAAACGTTACGGTATTTGATGTTATACAAATAACACTTTCACGGGGAATCTTGAAGGGCACTAGTCAGCTTTTAGGTGACTAGGGCCAGTGCCTTCAGGAAGGGGAATTACAAAAAGTATGCTGTTTTTCTGTGTTGTAGTTTAACATTTTCTAATAATTATTAAAAAATAATAATTAAGAAGGGATTTTTTCACAGGAAAAGTGGGAAATATATACCATGCCAGAGTAACATCAGACTGTAGTGAACTATAGAATATAAATATAGTCATCTATAATACTGGTCAAAGTTACATAATTTTCAATGATTTATATAAAGAAAGAAAAAAACACGTTATGATGTTTCCCTTTGTTTTATTTATATATATGTAATAGTGTTAAAAGATGGTATCTGACTACTTTGACTTATGAACTTTTACAGTCAGAGCAGGAAGAGTAAACATCCTATAAGGACGAGTAACATGTCAATGGCACTTGTCCTACAGGACGAGTATACAGTAAAATATATTTCGTCCCCTGTCGTAGGAAGAGTGGTATTGTCAGATAGGAAATTTATTATTGCACGCGACAGTGTACAAGGTGTATGTATTTGATACATTTGTAAACATCTACTTCACATCAGAAAATATCACTAAAATGTCCCCTTACAGTCCTCATAAATGATTATAACAACAGTTCTATAAAGGTAATTCATAATTTCGATAACGCATCATCAAAAAAACTGACCAATCAGCGACCAGAAATAAGAGCATACCAATACATTCTGGTAGGTGATAACCTCGGTCTTTATCCTTGATGTTCAACCAGTGTATTAGGCAGAAATTCAAGAACTGGATGTGCAAATATGCAAACAGGGTGTGCAAAATAAGTTGCTAACACGCGACAATTCGCGGCAAGTGGGTGTCTCTGGGGTAATTTATTTTTACAGATAAAGGTGACAAAATACATTTTAGGTCATATTTCTTCTATAAATGTATACAAAACATGACAATATTGAGATAGTAAGAATTTGGAAGTGTTGCTGAGCAACAAACAATTACCCCACCCACTCCCTCAAACATTGGCCGCGATTTTTCTAAAACGGCCGTGAAAAAGACGGCTGCACGGTTGGCTGGCTAATACACTGTGTTCAACCAAGTTTATTGTTAACATTAAGGTATCTTCAGTGTGGTTATTTTAAAACCTGCATATTTCATGCACATTCATGCAAACTGATTAAATACATGTATCTTTCAAAATCAAAATCTTGAAACTTATCGTTTTTTTACTCTGCCAAAGATTCTTATTTTACTATAGAACCTAACGATAAAAACCGAGTAACACACATTTTATCCAATCGTGAACGCTCGGCCAATCCCGTCATTCTTCGGGATCCCGCCTCGTGTGTATCACGGCGCTTCGGTATGTTCAAAATCTTTACATTCTGTTAGCCGGAAGGCAACGGCACAGGAAATAGTGCACTGTTGCTAAGCTGTTGCTACATAAACATTATGGCCGCTTGCCACACGTGTTGATGTATGATTTGCGTTGCATGCTTGTTATTTACGATGCAGATGAATGTTTTATCACTGCTTTCACGTAAATGAACTATAGATGGAGCAATCGGCTAAATGACATTGCAAAATGTTGAGGATAACTTTGAATGCAAATTCGTTTTGGCGGGAATCTGAAACGCGTCACGCTAGTATGATGTAACCAATAAATATATATATTTAGCTCAAAAACAATTTTTTTTCACTATTTAACATGGACTGCACCAAATTTAAATAAATGGGAACAATTTAAATAAATTGACACTAAATAAATGATCTCGATTTAAAGTATATCCTTACGATTTAGATTATTATATCCTCGCGATTTAAATATATGATTTTATCCATACGATTTAACTAAATGGTTTTGATGTAATTATTCGTTTGTGATCTAAATAAATCGACCTTCGTTATAGTATAAATGTGCAACAATTTAATTAAATTCACTATAATTAAATAAATCGACACCATTTAAACAAATTAACATCATTTAAACAAATCCTCTATGAGCATAAATAGAAATATTTTAATATAATTACAATATTCTAATGATTTAAATCGCATGGATATATTTTAATCGTGACGATATATTTTAAATCTTAAGGATATACTTTAAATCAAGAGGATTTATTTAAATTATTAAGTGTCAATTTATTTAAATCATGTCGATTTATTTAAATATGGTGCAGTCCATTATGTTAATTAGTGAAAAAACAACATGTTTATGAGCTAAATAGTTTTGTTACACACGGCACCATATAACAAGTTGGAATAATTGTTGTCATTATTCATTTTGAACAAACTGACTAAAATAAATATGATCTTATCATTAAATGGGGTGTTGCCATGAATAATTTATACAAAATGAATACTGTAAATTAAACTTCTAATCCCTAACTTACAAAGTTGACATTTAAGCAATACAATAAAAAATCCTATCCTGATTTGTGTAAAAAGCAAATCCTCATGTACATGGAAATGTCAAGTGTTGTCTCTTACTCTCTTTTCACATTACTCCCATTTTATGGATATGTCGAGCGCTGTCTGTCATGTCTGCATTACTCACATTTTATGGAGATGTCGACCGCTGTCATTTCTGCATTACTCACATATTATGGAGATGTCGACCGCTGTCATTTCTGCATTTAACTCACATTTTATGGAGATGTCGACCGCTGTCATTTCTGCATTACTCACATTTTATGAAGCTGTCGACCACTGTCATTTCTGCTTTACATGTGCTCCCATTTCCATGGAGATGTCGACCGCTGTCATTTCTGCATTACTCACATTTTATGGAGATGTCGACCGCTGTCATTTCTGCATTACTCACATTTTATGAAGATGTCGACCACTGTCATTTCTGCATTACTCCCATTTTCATGGAGATGTCGACCACTGTCATTTCTGCATTACTCACATTTTATGGAAATGTCGACTGCTGTCATTTCTACATTACTCCCATTTTCATGGAGATGTCGACCGCTGTCATTTCTGCATTACTCCCATTTTATGGAGATGTCAACCGCAGTAATTTCTGCATTACTCCCATGATCATAATGATGTCAACCGCTGTCATTTCTGCATTACTCCCATTTTCATGGAGATGTCGAGCACTGTCATTATGCATTACTCTCATTTTCATGGAGATGTCGACCGCTGTCATTTCTGCATTACTCCCATTTTATGGAGATGTCGACTTCTGTCATTACTGCATTACTCCCATTATCATGGAGATGTCGACCGCTGTCATTTCTGCATTACTCTCATTTTCATGGAGATGTCGACTTCTGTCATTTCTGCATTACTCCCATTTTATGAAGATGTTGACCGCTGTCATTCCTGCATTACTCTCATTTTCACGGAGATGTCGAGCACTGTCATTATGCATTACTCTCATTTTCATGGAGATGTCGACCGCTGTCATTTCTGCATTACTCCCATTTTATGGAGATGTCGACTTCTGTCATTACTGCATTACTCCCATTATCATGGAGATGTCGACGGCTGTCATTCCTGCATTACTCTCATTTTCACGGAGATGTCGAGCGCTGCCATTCCTGCATAAATCCCATTATTATTGAGATGTCGACCGCTGTCATTTCTGCATTACTCCCATTTTCATGGAGATGTCGAGCGCTGCCATTTCTGCATTACTCCCATTTTATGGAGATGTCGACCGCTATCATTCCTGCATAACTCTCATTTTCATGGAGATGTCGAGCGCTGCCATTCCTGCATAAATCCCATTATTATGGAGATGTCGACCACTGTCATTTCTGCATTACTCCCATTTTCATGGAGATGTCGAGTGGTGTCATTTTTGCATTACTCCCATTTTATGGAGATGTCGCCTGCTGTCTTTTCTGCATTACTCTCATTTTCATGGAGATGTCGAGCGTTGCCATTTCTGCATTACTCTCATTTTCATGGAGACTTCTCTGCATTACTCTCATTTTCACAGAGATGACGAGCGCATTTCTGCATCTCTCCCATTTTTATGGAGATGTCGAGCGCTGTCGTTGCGCATTACTCTCACTTTTACAGAGATGTCGACTGCTGTTATTCCTGCATAACAGTCATTTCATAGAGATGTCGAGCTCTGTCATTTCTACATTACTCTTATTTTTATGGAGATGTCGAGCGCTGTCATTTCTGTATTACTCCCATTTTTATGAAGATGTCGAGCGCTGTCATTTCTGCACCAGACCCTTAGGACAGACCCACAAACATAAATATAAACATTTACCAATGGAGGTAAGGTTATGGGTATGATGATGGTCTGGGGCGGATTCCGAAAGTTCCAGGCGACTGTTACCTAACCAGATGAAAAATGCAAAACTTGCTATTTCCGACATATAAAAATAAAACTGTTATATACTTACAATCCTCTTCAGAATATTCATCAAATAAACTCATTCAAATTCATTGTTTTAAATTGTTACAGTTTCATTGAAAAATAGAACACTGTTGATAACACACCATTGCCTATATAGACACATGATAATGGTTATTTATGCAAAAATACCAGAGTTTCTTGAACACATGTGTTTCTAATAGAATCATCTCTGCAGGATACTGCATCATACTGCATCAGATCAAAGGAAATTGCATACTACCTGGTAATAATAATTAACTGACCCAGTCAGCAAGATTATCCAGCTTTTCCCCCAATCTATCATAAATTGTGTTTCTACATGACTGTACACTTGTATTATATTATTCTGATATTAAGCATTAATTATCTTTGTCATTTTTTTTACTTTTAAATACATGTTATTTAAAGTATTAGTGTGCTTAAATTTCAAAGAAGATTATATATGTTTTGAATTTGAAGATAGTTCCTATATAATAAATCACTATGACTTAAACTATTAAATTGACTGGTCATCATAGTCATGTTTATGCAGAGTAATATTGATATCATTTTGCACTTGGGACACAATTTTAATTGTTCTGGTTTTAAATGTTGGAGTTATCATGATGTTTTTAAAAAATGTTCTTGCAACACAATAATACATATTTTGGCTTTTTCTGAAAAAATAATTGAATTGAATGTTGTTTAACGGCTCATCAACACAGTATAGGTTATTTAGAGCCGCCCCAGAGAGAGAAGGATACATAGGAACCCGGGAACCGTGCCCTACTCTTATATCAGATAGATTCCTATGGTTCTTTAACGTGCTCGGAGGATAGACCGATACACGGGACCGTCCCCATCCGATGGACAAGGCTAAGGGAAAGTGTCTTGCCCAAGAACACACCGACGAAACTCAGTGGCACCATGGAGGATTGAACCCGGGGCCTCCGGTTACAAATCCGCCGTGCTACCGACTGAAAAAATAAGGTTCCACTAAAAGTTTTATACTTGGCAAAATAACTTCTTCAAGTGGTCCTTTGACAAAAAAACCACATTTTACTTGAGTACATTTTACTTTAGTAATAATTAAGTAACATAGAAGAAATATCAAAAATCTGTATAAAGTTTAAGCTTTGTGGTGAAGTTTTGGCGAACGGAGATAAAGCAGATCAGAATGGAAAAGTTTGTCGTGATCTTATGGCGAATAAAGAAACGGCAAATCTGAATGGAAAAGTTTGTGGTGATGTTACGGCGTGCAATAAAAAAGTAAATCGGAATGGTAAAGTTTGTCGCAATGTTGTGGCGAACAAAAAACTGCAAGTAAGTTTGTGCTGATGTTTGGCGAACGTTCCAAATAAATAAATGTTTCTGGCGAACTTCTGGCGAATGTATAACTTTTTAGGGAGTTTGCGGCAAATTCGCCAAAGATTACCATGGTGTTTGCGGGAACATCACCGCTAGTGGCGAACATTGGCGAACAATTAAGAATTGTTCTGGCAAACAAAATTGTTTGCTGCAACTCTCTCATTTTGGGCAAAATGTACGATTTGATAAATTTCCATACATTATATACCTTAATTATAATTATACCCTCTCAGACCCACAACAGACAAACATTGCATATTCTTTCCTTTTCTTCACATTTTCAGACGAATTTTGCCTTCTGACTGGGACAGATTCCTGCTAAATTTAGGGGAAAATAGTCAACTTCACAGTTGGGAACAGGCCTGTAAGGAAGACGCCTTTTACAGGCCTGTATTATATAACGATGCGTCTGTATGACAGGACATGTTTACAATCAAATTGCCCTTGAAATGCGTATTTAGACATTAATACAAAAAACACACGTACGACGCCGTGCACAACTACTTAGAGAAACAAAACTTTGCGGCGCATGAAATGTTTGCCTGAGTTGTAAATACATATAGACACTCCACAACATCCCTATCACATAAGCCCCGTAATGGTGTGTGACAAGTTCACAACACTGCCCACAGCCATAGCCACACATTCATGAACTTGTGGACAGCCCCGTGAAACATGACCTACTTCTCCACCAAAACCATCATATGCCATATTACCTACCAAAAATTATCTACGGTACTTACCTTCGCCCAAAAATATTTTCGCCCACGATTTTGCAATGATTACAGTGGCTTGAAATGTCCAATGTATCGTATAACGTCGACCTACTGTACAGGTTACATTGCACCATTGATTTTCCTTCTTTGTTTTATATAGGACGAATGTATATCAAGAGATAAAAAATGCGCATTTTTCTCCGTAGAAAAGTTTAAAACATATATCAATCAAACGATCGAGCGTCCGCCAATATAAAAATGCAATAAAAACATGGGGTCATGTATCATGTAAGAACAAGCCAATCTGTTGAATGACGTCACGTTCTATTTTGACACGTCACAGATAGATTTACCCCATTTCTACTTTCGCTTTACTGTCTATGTCAATTATAATTAAATATCTCAAACAAACACTAATCAATGTTCGCAATACATCATTTGGCTGAATTATATGTAATAATAACAAAAAGCAATCAAAAGTATGCATTTTGTATCACTAGTAAGGCAGGGAAACGTTTTTTATTAGGCACTATTTGACTATACACCACGGAAGCACAAACGCAATGGTGCAATGTAACCTACACCAGGATCCGTCTATGTCATCAAAGCAAAATGGCGTTCGTTAAACCGTAATACATAGCCTGCTGCGCATGTGCGTCGGAAATAAACCGGAACTCAACAGTGGTTTTATTATTACCAAAAATATACAGACGTTAATGGAGCTACTTATGTAATGGCCAACTATTACGTCTCGTTCATGTATCTACATCCATTACTGATTTTCCGTACTAGAAAAATAATAACGAAAGGAATTCAGCAGCTAGCCTTAACCAGTACAGTTGACTACTTCCAGGACGCGATATGCAGCGGCTATTGCTGGCCAGTGCAGGAGATTCTTTATTTTATTAATATTTTCAGGACGTGCTATCACACGGCGTGAAAAGGAAACGCGAGAAGGAATGGACCGGTTTGACTGTCGTACAAGACCGCAAGTGCGATTTCAACGGTAAAAGATAAAAAAGGAGAAGCACGACACAAGGACGACAGACTACACGTATTTGACGACGACAGACAGACAAACAGCCAGACAAATAGTTTAAACACGTTTCCCCAACAGGAAAACATAAAAATACAATAGTGCAGCTAGCCAACCGTAAATCCGTACGTATGTATGACTAACCACTACAAAAGGTCACATAGAAGTGGACTATGTACAGGAAGTAATGCTCTGTACGACTCAGTGGTGAACAACGTGCAACCTGGCCAGAGAAAAAAACACTATTTAAACTAAGAAAACATTTAAAAAATATTTTAAAAAAAAATTGTGAAAGTACTTGATGGTTGTCCCCCAGACTATGCAAACAACCACGTTTTAACAAACAACAATCACGGACAATACAGCAGGTAAGGACTTAAAAATAAAAACAATGGACTAAAAACAGACCTTCTTCCGGTTCAACTCATATGTTACACAATAAGTAGACCTAATCCTGGCTCCGGTTTCGGGAAGATCAAATTGCCACAGAAGTTAGCAAACACACACCGGGATTAATGAAAACACAACCCCACTAACTACCGGGGCGTACCCGAAGCCCCTTTAAGGTTAATTATATATTTTTATATTTTTTTTCAGATAGGACACATTCGATAGCAAAATACTAGCCCTCATAGAACGGGCAACATGAACCATAAAACGGAAAAACTGGGACACACTTGATGAAAAATAAATTTCACTTCAACACACACAAACACTCCAGCACTACATCTGCTGTTTAAAACTCTAATGGAAAAAAAACAAAAATAGATTTGCAAACAACATGCAAAACCTGCAAAAGACATGTGCCTTACCGGGAAACCGGAGTGTACCACTCCGGAACAACGTTTTATATCCGCTTCCGTCCGGGCATTACTCGCGCATGCGCAATGCGCAATGTCCCGCATGCGAGTCACTAATAAACAATTGATTTTTAACAACTTTCCCGGGAGGAAAACCACCACCCCAGGCCGAAACACTCAGTAAAATAGCACGCGTAATTGATTTCCTCCGAGGATTCCGGAGTTCTTCAGTCGCACACACGTATTGCTTCTAAGACTTCAGCCAAAAGAATTGTGCGCTTTTTCGTCACACTGAGACTCGACCAATCAGCGATCTAGATGTTGATCAACCCCCACCCCATTCATCGACAGTCACTAAAATACACTAACGGGGAAAAAAAGAAACGCAACTCGGGAATTTCCCCTCTATATATTGTATGTATAATACTAGTATACTGCTGTTAATGGCACATGGCTACATTAGACCTTTCCTTTCGTTAAAAACAGACTAAAATAAGTGACAAATACCACCGAAGTGACCTCTAAGTACGACCTTGACATTGGAGCCACGGACTTGGATTTTGTGCGCGACACGTCGTTTGGTTGTGGTGAGCACTTGTGCCAAGTTATTTGAAAATCCGTCCAGGCGTGCAAACGTTATTAACCGGACACGATTTAACCTTTGACCTCTAAGTGTGACATTGACCTTGGGTCCACAGACCTGGATTTGATGCGCGACACATCGTCTTGTTGTGGTGAGCACTTGTGCCAAGTGATTTGAAAATCCGTCCATGAATGCCAGACACGTCTATTGACCGGACACGATTTGACTTGACCTCCAAGTGTGACCTTAACCTTGAAGACCTGGGTTTTGCGCGCAACACATCGTCTTGTTATGGTGATCACTTGTGCCAAGTTATTTAAAAATCCCTGCAGGTGTTGTGACGTTACGGTCCGGTCACGAAAATGTGTACCTGTTTTTGACTTATGAATTGCAAGTGTGACCTTGACCTTGAAGACCTGGGTTTTGCGCGCGACACATCGTCTTGTTTTCGTGATGGTGGCGTTTTGGGCGTTGCCTATTTAGTTTAATTTTTTTATAGTGTAACTGCAAGTGTGACCTTGACATTTGAGGTACGGACCTGGGTTTTGCGCGTGACACATCGTCTCGTTATGGTGATCACTTGTGCTAAGTTATTTAAAAATCCCTGCAGGGGTTGTGACGTTACGGTCCGGTCACGAAAATGCGTACCTGTTTTTGACCTATGAACTGCAAGTGTGACCTTGACCTTTGAGGTACGGACCTGGGACACATCGTCTTGTTATAGTGATCACTTGTGCCAAGTTAATTAAAAATCCATGCAGGGGTTTTGAAGGTACACTCCGGACACGAACTGCCGGACGGACTGACGGATGGACGGATGGTGCGATTACTAATAAAAACACAAAGCATCCCTTCAAAGTTTCCTTATAGATAGAATACGCATTTGGTTCAAGCAAGTGTGCAAACTTAGGATGTATCATTTTTCAAGCTCTTTACATTAAATACAGCACTGAATTATCTTAAATGTTCAAAGCGGAACTTCAACATTTATGAATTTCGCGTTGCAAATTGTACTATAATTAAACAACAACACAGTTTCGTCGTTTATCTAACGAGATACAACACGTTTTTTGACAAAACATCTTGATTTCTCTTGAATATTACGTGGAATTAAGTGTGCACTTTATAAATTATATAGCGGAAATTTCCCAGTTGCGTTTGTTTTTTCCTTGTATTTGTTATGTTTTCCTTGTATTTGTTATGTGACAAATGCTGACGAAGAAATATGACATGGGTACAGTGAATAAGCAGACACAATACTTCAATTATACATCATTATAGATGATACTTGTCATCCTAAAGCTACCTGATCTGATTAAAACCATGGAAACAGTACGATTCTGCAAACGTAAAAAGTAACTTAATATGTTCATCATTATAATGTTTTTCCGCCTGCGAGTCGTCAGACTAAAAAAAAAAAAAAAAGAGGTCCAAATAGACTGAGACGCTCACCCAGTTAGTTGTTCGTGTCGATAAGACGCTTTAGTTATTTACTTTAAAAGAAAACTATCTGTCGCAGGGTTTCTTAGTTTATTCTGTCCTTTAGCTTATCAAGGTGCCGAATCATTATAGTGACGTCAACATTATTAATAAAACAATTGCGTTAAAACAATGGATACAATATACATATAAAAGACCGTTTCTAAGTCGCTCGTTCATTTCACCTTTCCTTTCTTCTCCCTCCGAGGTTCGTGTCCCAATATCACTTTATATAATGTGTTAACATGACATTAAAGCCCACTGCATTGCGAACAAACAAATCAGAGAGGAAAACTGTTTTAGATATATGTGGCTTTAAACTAAAATACCGCTTAACCCGGTGCTAGAGGGTGTGAGAAGTGTTACACATTATATTACCTCTCATGAACAGATTCAATAAAACCGAGTCTGCTACTTTTCAATCTTGTTTGTGTTTGTTGCTTTCAAGGGATCCCCCTTTTAGTATTTATTACAAGATAACTCCATAAAACAACTGTATTCATGTGGATGGAAAATTGTTCAATATAGTCAATTCTTTGTACAGATTAGAAACGAGCGTCTCCGTGGCCGAATGGTTAACGACGTTGCGTTGTAAACCTTCACCTCTCACCGCTGCGGGTTCGAATCCCACTGGGAGCTCGAATTGTAAGTGAGGAAGTGTCGATTCTTACGCATGGCGGGAGGTATACAGTACTGGTTCTACCCAGGAAAAGTGGATGGTCTGCTTCCACCACAAACAAATCGACCGTCATAATTATATAACCTATCATGTGTTGAAAATGACGAAAAACACTATACAAACAAACAAATCGGATTCGAAAAATAAGTGGTAAATATGTCCGCTGACATCCGCTGACTAGGGAGCGCAGAGTTTAACACGTTTCCTATATATATACGAAGGCAGTACCAGTTTTCCCCAAGCGGCTGAACTTCATGAATTCTGAACATTACGAAGAGTTAGGGATTTAAAATGTTAGGACAATTTCACAGTCGGCCAGGTGAGCTAAAAACAATACAA
>JAWPHD010017390.1:0-44832 GCA_037043455.1 Cyrtodaria siliqua | reverse complement strand
TATCAAATAACTCTTTCATAGTATTAACATTGTAGTACCTTTGACGCATAGGATCAAAGTCTACACATTCCAATAAGATGTGTTTGACCGTTAACGTTGCAAAGCAGGGAATACATTCTGGTAATTGCTCACCTTGTAATAAATATGAATGAGTACAAGCGTGGTATGCTCTATCCTTCACCGGGCTAGGATAACTTCCTCTCGACGAATGGGTCTAGTAGACTCATTCGTCGAGAAGAAGTTGTCCTAGCCCGGTGCAGGATAGGGCATACACGTTATACTAATTCATATTTTTTACAAGGTGAGCAATTACCAGAATGTATACACTGCTTTGAACCGTTAACGATCAAACACATCTTTTTGGAATTTGTAGACTTTGATCCTATGCGTCAAAGGTACTCCAATGTTAATACTATGAAAAAGTTATTTGATACTATAGATTTTAGTCTTCGTTTAGATTTCCTAAAAGAAATCACACTATATAATTCATTATACTGTGTTCTTATATAAATTTACTTGTTTATATACCCGTTGATGGGCATTTGTTGATTTACATATACAGCTAATGTTACTTTCATATCATCCCTTATATTTCAATAGTTTTATCTTTATATATTTACATTAATTGTTTAATTACTACTTCATTTATTCATCTTTCGTCGGTTTTTGCGCACAATATGACCTAATTATGTGTCGACGTGTCGTAAAACACCATTCATTCATTATATATCATTTCGGATAGGCATACGGTTGAAACGTTACACATGTATGTTTAACATCTGTTCAGTTTGAAAAAAACATGTTTACAGTATTTAGCATTTTAAGAGAACCGTACATTGTAGACCAAATGAAGCCTGCTGAAATATTAAAGGACATGTTGTTGTAGCCCGATTTCTTACCTCAGCACGAAAAATGAATCCACAGAAAACGTAGCATTACGAATTGCATCAAAAGTTATCCTTTTCATCATTGCAGGATAATAGGTTATAATGTTATCTGAAATAAAATAATTGATAATATGCTTATGAAATTTTAGTGTAGTAGGCAGTCTTCTAAAATGGAATATGTGGCATTGAAACTATATCTCCAGGCCGTAGATGGTAAACAACCCAATGCCTATGCTCTTACAACAGAGGGAGAGTAAAGGAGATCTAAAAAGCTAATTGGTGACACTGCAAATGCAATGTTAACAAAGCAATTTATAGCACTTTCATTCAGTCAAGGGCCACAACTCTCTTGTTTCTGCTAAAAGTTGGCTACTTGTGTAACACGTTTTTATTGATATAAACACTCTGAGAAAGTTTGTACAGATCAGATTAAAGTGAAGTTGCTAAATGTAACAAAGCAAACTAGCATTGCTTCGATGAATTAAGAACACTAATTCATGTGTTTGTAATTTTTTACCAGCTGAATGTGTTAGAGTGCTAACGAGGTAAACTATTACTTTTAAATAATTTTCTAAATTAATTAATATTAATTCATATTGCTTTTATATTGCAATCACTTTTACATAATATAATTCAGTGAAAGTTAACTTCGATCACAAAACTGTTATGTATTACAGCCTGAACCACGTAAACGCATCAATCGAATTAATAATTCAATTATAGATACATCTAAAACTAGCCTAGTTATCAGTTTTTTCAGACCAAACAATTGCAATAACACTTAAGACGGACAGATAATGAAGTAAGTGTATCAGGTTTTGTTCATATTCATTAAATATGACAGTGAACCGCATCATGATGGCTTTATTTTATTAAACCGTCTCCAACCTGTATAAGCATTGTTGCGATAATCTCCAGTTTAGACAACGTCAAGCTTTAAGTATGCTGTAAACGGTCCGTTATTCATCAAGGAACTAAATATTCTCTCTAAATTGTCTCGATGGAGACATTATAAAGAAAATACCAGTAATATTTAGTAATGAATGAATGGTGTGTTATGGCACGTTCACAAAAATAGGTCATATTGCGCGCGAAAACGGATGCAACTATAGCATTATTGTAAAGTACGGTAAATAACAGTTAACACCCTTAGTTAACACCGGTCATTAAAATTTAGATAAAACCATTATGTATAACAAAGACACATCCCCATGCCCCATAAGTTAAGGTCAAGATCACGCATTGTCCATGTCATTGTCTCCATTCAAGTCATACATTCTAACAAGACCACGGCAGGCAACACACGTTCTATATAGAGCATTCATCATCGCGTGTTACTGTGTTATGTGTTTAAATCTTACCTATCTCGGGCACGACGAGTGAAAACGAATGCCCTAGTATGACCCAGCTCATGCTGAGGAACCGTATACCGTTCACTGCAGTCAATGTACCAGAGGGTTGGGAAGTGGCCAAGATCTTGGACGCATTGGTGTACATCGAGAATGCAAGCAACACCTTGCCAAGAACACCTGTTATGTATTTGAAAATACTGTTGTTATACAGTCATGAAAACAAGCATTCGCTCGAAGTTTGATTTTTGTTAAAAAAAACTCTAGGAAAACATGTGTTATACAAAGCGTTTTTAAAAGCAAACTATTATATTATCTCACTGAAAATATGCGATCTGTTGTTTGTCTGTTTAAGTTTAATATCGTTTCCATTAAACTGCAGAGCAACACATAGATGCAGTTAAACATCTTCATGCTTTTGGGGCGAGCGACTTCAAAGTAAACTGATTGATGTCTCGCCAGAAGCGAGCACGTTTTGAATAACTATTAAAGACAAAGTATGAGTAACTCTTTAAGATCCTCCATGTAACTATGACATGGAGATCGGCACATACCATCGGCAATCCTTTGAATCATATGTCTATGTATTTATATTTCAAATTAAATGATTGGTCATGAAAGCATTTAAAAACCCGAATGCATTGATGCATAATGATGTCAACATGGTCAACCATTCAACAATAATTTTTCGTTTTTCATGAAGGGGACAAACAAAATAAAACAGAAACAACCAATATATGATACCGGGTTTGTACTTGTAGGTGTCTGTATCATCCTTTGGAATGTATGGCGTAGCGCCATTTTCTACTACTTGTTTGCCAACGACGTTATTTAAATCAACTTTATCCATATGTACGGAATTGCCATTTTCCATTGGGGATTTAGTGCTGCTGCCATATGCGACGTCATTAGGCTGAAAAACATCTTTCTCTGTTATGTCAAGGAATATTAAATAGCCTCATTTTTAAAATATCGACATTGTATAATATAATAATATTTCATGCTATAAATGTTATATTTCAATGTCGTTTATGTGTAAAATGTATATGCAGCAACCACCTTTAAATATGTATCACCATGGATAACATTTATATGACTTAGTCTAACACATTTTATTTAAAAAGGCTGAAAATATATTAATAAATACTGAAAGAGGTTAAAACACTTAACTGTAAAACATATGGTACATGTATCATAGTGTATACTATGACGATAAACTGGGGACATTACTTAATATTTGTGTAAACTATCGAATAGTACCAAATACATGCATTCTACAACGTGTTTGCAATATGAACTGTAATTAATTCCGATCTTTCTTAAGATCTCTGAATTCGATATCTATATACACAGATCGGTGGTACATTCTCAAATACTTTATTCTCTTACTTTATTTCGACTAAGATTCTGAGTATTGTTTAATTACCCTTAGGATATGTTGTATGCTTTTTAATTTAGTCTCTTGATTATTACTTGTGATTTGGAGGCTTCAAAACCTCTGCTTTCAATTAAATTCCATTTTGTTTGTTTCGCCTATTGTGTTCGCGTTTAGGGCAAAGCATGTTCTTTGGAAAATGGGACATACGCCGCTGGCCATGAAATTGTATCAAACTAGTACATTGAACGTTCACAGTTATATGCATATTGTCTTCGGAAATGTTCGTACTATTGATAGCACTATGAAGGTTCACGGTCATATGCATATCGTCTTCGGAAATGTTCGTACTATTGCTAGCACTATGAACGTTCACAGTCATATGCATATCGTCTTCAGAAATATTCATACTATTGCTAGCACTATGAACGTTCACAGTCATATGCATATCGTCTTCGGAAATGTTCGTACTATTGCTAGCACTATGAACGTTCACAGTCATATGTATATCGTCTTCGGAAATGTTCGTACTATTGCTAGCACTGTGAACGTTCACAGTCATATGCCTATCGTCTTCGGAAATTTTCGTACTATTGCTAGCACTATGAACGTTCACGGTCATATGCATATCGTCTTCGGAAATGTTCGTACTATTGCTAGCACTATGAACGTTCACAGTCATATGCATATCGTCTTCGGAAATGTTCGTACTATTGCTAGCACTATGAACGTTCACAGTCATATGCATATCGTCTTCGGAAATGTTCGTACTATTGCTAGCACTATGAACGTTCACGGTCATATGCATATCGTCTTCGGAAATGTTCGTACTATCGCTAGCACTATGAACGTTCACGGTCATATGCCTATCGTCTTCGGAAATGTTCGTACTATTGCTAGCACTATGGACGTTTACAGTAATATGCATATTGTCTTCGGAAATGTTCGTACTATTGCTAGCACTATGAACGTTCACGGTCATATGCCGATCGTCTTCGGAAATGTTCGTACTATTGCTAGCACTATGAACGTTCACAGTCATATGCATATCGTCTTCGGAAATGTTCGTACTATTGACATGATTGAACTTTTAAATATGTAAGACTGCTCAACCCGGGGCTTGAGGGCGCGAACGGTAGCTAGTATTTTTACTACCGTTCATGATCATTCTCAATCGAACCGAGACTGCACTATTGTTGATATTTATCGTGTTCGGCGATTACAAAATTCTTTCATACCATTTTTATAAAGGTACACTACCATTCCGGTTAGTTTACTGTACACGCCGATGGGCATTATATTATATACTGAAACTACTTCTGAGCCAATATGATTGACATTCAGCTGATACATGGACTAATAAGAAAGCACTTGATAAATAGCACACATGATTGGCTAGTTTACAGTATAACTCGTTATATCAGACAGCTTCATATACTTGTTATTTTTTATTTTGTATTTTTCTCTAAACAATTATGGAATGGTATAGCAAAACTGTGACAAATACTCTACACTGATCATCACAAACTTACCTGCACCCTGTATCGTTTACTGTGCTGTTTAGCCAAAAGACGGATAGCAATGTCATATGCTGTTCCACAAACCATAACAGTGGCAAACACACAACAAACAACTCTGTAAAGGACATCGGCTATATTTGCATTTATATTCACATCTGCGCGCTTAATATTAAATGCCATGTTATGAGTGAAAACGGTATATATGTTTAACAAAGCACATACAATATGTGTTGGTGTTCCTTAGTTGAAAGACTTATAGATGGGATTCTCCATCGCCCACTGGACGTAACACATTTGATAATGAAGGTCTGTAGTTATATCGTGACCACTAGAAGTTCAATCACATTTATTACTTACACGTATATGGAGACCCTTAATCATGTTAATGTTTCGTGTTATTCTCTCACTTTAAGTTATATTTAATATTAGAAAAAAGAGATTAAGCTTTTTGCTCTGTGATACAAAAATCAGTCAAATATGTATAACACTTTTAAGACGTTATATTTTATCGGAATTAATATATTTCCTCCAGCAGAATCTTATTGGAACAGAAACAACTTCGAATTGAGCTTGGGGAATAAACAACTAGATCCTTACAATTTACAATAAGTGGGACCTGAACAAATATTCCACTCTACTCTGCTTATAGATGCGCAGTGAACTTACATTACAACAATAGCTTTGGTATCCAGCTCCAGACTCTTCTTCTGACACGTGACACTCGGTGTAGGTAACGTGGTCGCGTTGACGCCGGGTATCAGACTAAGTACTAAAATAACAAAAGTAAATAAATATTCCTTTTAGAAAAGGAACGGTTTGACTGGGTCAGGAACGGAATAATACGTTACGGCTGTATTTATTGAATTGATGAATACTGTATACCTACTCTATGAAAGGGTGGATGAATTAGTGATTTTATTGACTTCTAAACGTGTTTTGTTTTTCTAACGTTCATTTGTTATTCATGTTTAAAATGTGTTTAACTTCCTATACATCGTCAATGTCTGCTCTACCAAACTACAAACATAATGTATGCTAATTGTGTGTCTGTCTTAACTATCTAAAGACAAATATATTAGATAACGTATGTCAAAATATAGACCGTGTATGAACCATTCTAAAAGCATTATTAGAGACTGCAATTTCTCAAAAAGCTGTATTACAGCAAACTATAGAATTTTAAAAACAAATAATGCTATCTATTATATGCTTATTATTTAATCTCATGTGTAAATACTGACGAGGTAGTTCCTTTGGGAGCAACACACAGAAGCAAGAGAATAAAGTAGTAGACTTGGTTTAATTGAGTATGCTCATGAGAGGTAATGTAAGAAGCAACACCTATCATGCCCCTGGCACCGCCTAAAGCGGTTCTCTACTTCGCAGCCACCTATATTGTGCTCTTTGATCCCAAAAGATCAGTAAAAATAAATATTCTGATTCGTAGAGCGGGGAGATATTTTACAGCCGCCAAACTGCACCAAACGAAGGCTAATTATAATAAATACTGATAAGGGAGATCCTTTGGGAGCAACAAACGCAACCAGTTCTCTGTCTGACAAAACCAAATACAACCTACGTGTATCTACGTTTCCTCTATGTGTTATAAACTGTGTTGCATAAGCAATTCGTGCATATTATTGAATTAATAACAACTAAACTAAAATATTTGATAACGACTAGAGGCCATATACACTAGTATGACACCCGCTCAAAGCAATACACTACATCATTCATTCCTTCTTGGTTTCATCTTTCCTGGAACTTTATTCTATTTACTCCTCTCCTGTTTCTGTTTGTTCACCGTAAAATGTTGTTGAATATTTATGTTAATTATACTGCCATATTGTTAAATATTAATTATACTGACGGGAAGGACC
The DNA here is from genome assembly GCA_037043455.1 of Cyrtodaria siliqua. Taxonomy (NCBI): domain Eukaryota; kingdom Metazoa; phylum Mollusca; class Bivalvia; order Adapedonta; family Hiatellidae; genus Cyrtodaria; species Cyrtodaria siliqua. The sequence goes on along the minus strand of JAWPHD010017390.1, from coordinate 37,821 downwards.
GTTATTAATGTTGGAAGAACTTGTGGCCCAACCTTTTTCTTGTATAGAAGCAGAAAAGTAATACAATATGTTTAACGTAATTAATAACACATGTTTTTGCCTTTTTTTGTGAATGTATACAACTTATATGTTTGACTATGCATTTTATACTATAGCCTACCTATAATTACTTACAAGTGTTGGTCAAGGCAACGCCATCTGCTGGACTACACGAACTTGGAAAACAGATGCCAATTATAAGATTCAGTCCAGGTATAGCTGGTATAGGCTGTAATTACAAAAGCAGGTGAACTATTTAAATACTTTGGTTGCACAGGTTTTAAGTTATGTAATGCCGTTTTTCTTGTGATCATGGCTCCGTACGTGCAATTCCTACCCGGACATTTGTCAAACAGTTAATGTGCATCCTACTGCAATATAATCATTTGAGATACACATGTATCTAAAGTTCAAAACGTCGTCAATATCCCAAAGAAGTTCGAATCACCCAAACCCTACTCCATGCAATGTATCGGCCTCATTGAAGATTTTCATTACTCCACCCCGTTCCTGCTTTAGATCTATATCAATACAAGTGAGAGACAAATCACAAACTATATTACAATGACAAGTTTTGCTTATGTTGTAGTATCTCTCATGAATAGACTCAATACAACAAAGTCGGCTACTTTTCTCTCATGTGTGTTTATATTGCTTACAAGGGATCCCATTTCAGTATGTTTTAACCTTCGTACAAAGTTATTTGCTTTCGACCAGTAATATCTCGCATGCATATGTTATTGACACAAAAACATTGCGAAGCAATTTACGTCATAATAGAGTAATCACATAGCATGTCCATCTTTCCGCTGCCTTAGAGATTACTAACACAACACAACAAGGGCTGATTACACTATATGCATCAGTTCTTTAGGATGAGTTATCCTTTCACTTAATATTTTTCATTTAGCAAAGAGATAATAAAGAACTAGATATGGGTTGTTTGCAATAGAGTGGAAGAGTAAACACAAACGAATGAATAAATGAATGAATGGTGTTTTACGGCACGTCGACACATAATAGGTCATATTGTGCGCAAAAAAAAGTTAAAATGAAACAAAATGAAAAAGTAAGTTACTAAAAATTAATATTAAAATATATTGTTAAATCTATTTACAAATAAAGGATAATATGGTATGAACAATTAACTATGTAAATGTAAATCAACAAATTCCTGTCAAATGGCAAGTAAACAAGTAAATGTAACTATAAACAAAATTACAATGAATTATACAGTCTGATTTCTTTTAAGAAATCTAAAACAAGACTGAAATCAATCATATCAAATAACACATTCATACTATTAACTTGGTAGTTTATTTGTCGCAGATCAAAGTCTAACAGGATATTTTTTACCGTCAACGGTGCAAAACAGAGTATACATTCTGGTAACTGCTCACCTTGTAATAAATATGAATGAGTAAAGAGTGTATGCCCTTTTCTGCATCGGGCTAAAATAACTTTTTCTCTACGAATGGCTCTATCAGAAGAGCGCCACTCGCCATGTAACGGTTTAATGGAATAAAGTTTATTGTTCACGGACAAATCCCAAGCGGATTTCCAAGAGTTAGGAATATATGTGTTTATAATAACATGTTTAAATTTAGTGTAAGGTAATCTCGTATGTAAATCGAATGCAGCACTATCAGCTCTATCATTTCCAGATATTCCAACATGGCTTGGAAGCCAACAGAAAATAATAACATAAGGTATAAGAGAATTGTATTTTTCTAGAAGTTGAAGCACAACTGGGTTATCATGTTTCATATTACCCAGACCCTAAACAGAAAAGATTATGAAATGGTCATCATCAGATTCCTGAATATAATTTAAGGCTAGTTCAATTGCCTTAAGTTCAGCTGAAACGATAGAGGCCTTGTCAGACAGGTGGCTCTTTACGATGTAGCTGCTGCAGCTACCTTATCTCTATCTCTGGAACCATCGGTTTATATATGTTTTCAAAAATTACTTTATTTCGATTTAATTTCCTTGAGTTTACTTTGAAAGATATTAAGATCTGTACCAAACTTATTATCATTACAAAGGTCAACATTAATGGTTGGAGTTTTCAAAGTCCACGATGGGGTTTGTGGTACTTTGTACTTTGCCATCAAATTTAGGTTAACTTCGAGATTTATTAACTTTGATTTAATACGAAGACCAAATGTTCGAATGGCCTTTGGTTTTCGACCAAAAAGATGTTCATAACTAGGATTGAAAACGGTATCAAAGGTTGTGTTTGATGGGTGAGATTGTAATTTAATGGCATACTGAAGGGCCAATTTCTCTCGTCTATGATATAGAGATGGTTCGTTAGCTTCAATGTATAGACTTTCAGCGAGTCGTAATCCTTTATTATGTTATATATAGGATCAAGCATCTGCAAGTAAGGCTTGCGAGCCGATCCATATACTATTGAGCCGTAGTCCAGCTTGAATCTGATAAGAGATCTATACGGCCGTAAGAGCACTTTTCGATCAGCTCTCTAATTAGTGTTTGCAACAACTTTAAGTAAATTAAGAGCTTTAAGGCATTTAGCCTTAAGTGTTTAAGGTGTGTTATAAAAGTATGTTTACGAACAAACATAAGACCACAATTTCGTCTCATCCGATACTGGTATTGGTGAACCATCTATTGAAGATGATGGTCTTCTTGATGTTTGACAGAAGTGCATACAATTAGTTTTAGATATAGAAAATTTAAAACAATTTTTGTGAGACCAATTGCAAGTCTGAAGATTATTGAGGCATTGTTGTAGTTGTCTCTCAATAGTGTTCATGTTCATATAACAAAGACGTCGACATATAGAGAACTATCCACACCAGGATTAATTCGTTTAACTGTGCTCTGTGTATGTTAATTTTTAAAAAAGGAACAGATAAAATACTGCCCTGTGGTATATTTCAAGATAGTTATTTTTCGACGGAATATGATGCCAAAGACCTTATGAAAAAATATGAACGACATATACAGTAATACGAATATAGTTTAGATTTATACATTCTTACACTTATTTGTCCAAGTAGCTGTGCTGCCGAGAAGGATGCTTTACAGTACTGCCCGGTATATGGGTAAGTAGTTGGCGTCCCGTTCTTGTTGACCACTGCCTGCACGGACATACACTCATCGTATGACCCAAGCCAAGCTAAATTAGCCTGTAAAATTGCACTAGGCGGCTTGCCTAAAGCATCTACCACTAGGAATAGAAAACAAAACATGTACACCGTTTTGCATACACTCGACAATGTTAAGCTAGAACGTTGAACGTCTCATTATTCACTATGTTTTAGAGCGGCTACATGAGCAGTTTGAGGCAATACACAACAAAGTGTTTTCACCGATTCTGTTACACGCTCGAAGGGGAATTTTTAGTACATCAAATCATCGTGTTCACCTCCCTATCAGATGGTCAAAATACAAAATACAAATAAATACAAATCTATTATTCAGTAAATAAAAGCAGATGACTCAAAATACATTAAATACCTACATAAATAATTAAAACTTGAGACTAATTACAGTATCTTTTTATAATTTCAGCGGGTTAGATACAACCAGTTTTAAACTCCCAGCGGCCTTTTTGCCATCAACCGTTCCAAGGCGCTTAATATCAACAATTTTCCGTTTGTGATGTCGCAAACTTTGCTTTTGTCTTTCATTGTGTATAGTTATTGATCCTTTGTATGCATTTTTTGTTTGACGAGCTTTCTTTCGTCACTGCCATTTCAAGGCGGTACCCATGGTGTCGACCCTTTTATGTTTGTGGTGTCGCAAACTTTGCTTTTGTCTTTCATTGTGTACAGTTATTGTTCCTTTGAATGCATACTTTGTTTGACGAGATTTCTTGTGTCACTGCCATTTCAAGGCGGTACCCATGGTGTCGACCCTTTTATGTTTGTGGTGTCGCAAACTTTGCTTTTGTCTTTCATTGTTTACAGTTATTGTTCCTTTGTATGGATAATTTGTTTGACGAGATTTCTTGTGTCACTGCCCATTCTAAGGCGGTACCCATGGTGTCGACCCTTTTATGTTTGTGGTGTCGCATACTTTGCATCTATTATAGTGGTAATGTGTGTTGTTTTAAATGGGCGTTGTTTTTTGTTTACTGTGCTCTGTGTATGTTAAATGTCCTCTTCGACTTCAATAACTACCTTTGTTGTGTACTTTTCAAATAATTATTCATAATGATTGATAATTATGCAAGGTATGCAGAAGAAACTAACTGACATCGGAAGTTAACAATAAAGATGGCCCATATATGTCCAACTAACATGCATTTAGGATCGTAATTGTAAGTACATCTGAATGATCGGTCGACGTGAGATCTGTGGAACTGGGTTAGATTTTAGGACAACTTTATCACTAAGCAATCATTAAATATTGCACAGCATTGCCAACCATGCGATGTCCTGCGTTGAAATAGGCCATTTATTTTGAAATGCACATTGTTTATTTTCCAATCAGCAATCCAGTCATATATATTTATACCAAGTAACCCGGTCATGTGTATTTATACCAAGGTACCGAGTTCAAAATTCATGATATACAAATGTATACGAAATTTAATTAAAATTCAGGTTGACGTGTTATCTTTCAAAACAAACAAACAGGTTAGTATTTAGGGTACAGGTATGAGTAATAGATATACTCAGGGACTGGATACTTACAGTATAAATTGGGATAAATTATAAATTGTTAACTTTAAGTAGTGTCATCCACGAGCTTTGATTGAATTAAAATCCAATAAGATGTTTATAAATTATCTTTTGAAATAAATAGGATTTGGGCTTAGTTAATCCGGTGTACTGGATTATCATATGTTTTTGTAACGTTTGTTCTCCGTCACTGTGAATTATACAGTATTTTAGTATGGTCGGTGAAATTGCATTTTAGCATAGCATTAAATCGTTTAATTCGGAATAAACAAAGTGGCGGTGCCTTACCATACTCTAAGTTCCAATAAATGAACGTGACATTAAGTACAACATACTAAAAACAGATAGAGCCTGTCTCAGCTCGTTGATTATTTAAAAATCTCTATGGGCCACGCCCCTCTCGGTGTTTAAAAAAAAAAAAACTCGTTGAGAACAGACTCTATATATTACATATGTATCGAGCGTCCATGATTCCGCTCGATTGTCTGTTTTGGCTTCCGACCGTCTGAAAATGTGACGCGAAAAAATACAAATCCCTAAATAAATCCTTCAATTCATTTCCTTTTCTGCATTGAACTGTGTCATACATATTGTTTTTGACAACTTCAAATTACCGTACAAATTTCAGAAATAAAAAAATAATCAAATTACAGATCGTAATCAATATAAAAAAAAGAAGATGCAAAAGTCGTATTTATTGTTGATGTTGTTGTTTTCTTTTTTTCTTTTTTACAAATTCAAGAAAATTAATTACTAGGTGGGGGACATCTTGCTATTGATGATTACCTATTACTACAATTAAAACGTGAACGAAATGCTAAACAAAAGAGAAATAGTTGTTTCACATGAATAAAATTAAAGTAAACATATTTAGTCAGTCTTCAAAAGAAATCTGACTGAAATTATAACTCGTGCATTCATTTCATTCATTTAGACATTCAGATCAATTTGTTTACATGCTACTAATTGTTGATTATATTTCATCAATTACATATTTAAACCCATAGTAGAATAGCAAAGATAACTGAAATTTAAACTTTAAATTATATGCAGCATGTTTAGGCAAAATTATACTAGATTAATACAATTTTAATATTTGATTCAAACTTCAAGATTGCTTTGTGGTCTTTTAATTCTCCAGTTTAATACTCGTGATTAAGATAATGCATTCAAGAATTTGTTGGATGTCCAGGCAATCTCTAAGGAAATAGCTTGATGCTTTCAACTAATCTGTCAACCTTAAAGCCGCAGTTTGTTTGCTCACAACCTTATCAGAGAGTATACAGACTTTGTGTCAATGTGTGTCACTGTCAAGTATTAGTGTAAAGTATTACCTCCAAATTTGTATCAAATCACACGATGCACCCAGGCCTTAATTGAAACAAACCCTTTAGTAAAACGTTTTGCGAACTTTTAAACTTCGTCTTTACATAAATAATACATGCGCTATAAATAAATCAGCTGGCCCAGAACAGTTCCCATGCTAAGCTAGCGCAAAGTTCTGTGGTTACAGCGTAATAGTACATCAGTTAACACTTTAAGTATTCAAACTATTCACTTGGAGAAGTTTTTAAAGTTTTTAAAGTTAAATTTTATTCTTCTGCTTGGATTGCGTTGTTTCTTACGTTGTAACGCGTCACCTGTTTTGTATTACGTTTTGATAAGGATACCTTTCCTTTAATACATTACGCTGTAGTGTTGTTTCCTACGTTGTAACGCGTCACCCGTCTTGTATTACCTTTTGATAAGGATACGCTGCCTTTAATAAATTACGGTATATTGTTGTTTCCTACTTTGTAACGCGTCACCTGTTTTGTATTACATTTTGATAAGAATAGGCTGCCTTTAATAAATTACGCTGTAGTGTTGTTTCCTACGTTGTAACGCGTCACCTATTTTGTATTACGTTTTAATAAGCATACGCTGCCTTTAATAAATTACTGTGTATTGTTTGTCCTACGTTGTAACGCGTCGCTTGTTTCGTATTAGGTTTTGATAAGGATGCGCTGCCTTTAATAAATTACTGTATATTGTTGTTTCCTACTTTGTAACACGTCATCTGTTTTGTATTACGTTTTAATTAGCATACGCTGTCTTTAATAAATTACGGTGTGTTGTTTTTCCTATGTTGTAACGCGTCGCTTGTTTCGTATTACATTTTAATAAGCATCCGCTGCCTTTAATAAATTACATTTTAATAAGCATACTCTGCTTTTAATAAATTACGGTGTATTGTTGTTTTAGTGCTCAGTTAATCAGGGTTGACATTTACACGTGCCAATTTCCGGTTAACGTGCTTGGCGGTGTCAGATGTATTTATGAGCTGGCGAAGCGAGTTTCCAAATAGTTTACGGAGTCTCGCGAGATATTTTGATACGAAAACATAGAAGTAAATGGTGGACAATATAATAGTCGTTACGGGTCGTTAAAAAGATAAACCCCGACTGGAATCAGTAACCAGTCGGAGTTCAAAGACACTTTGGACAGAGTTAATTTAAGGAATACGAGATGCATAGAACACAGATGCTGCTTCTCTTGTCCGGCAATAATGATGCTTGCTTCTTGGTAAGTAAGCGGAATTATTGCCAGTGGTGTTAACTACGACCTAATTGTATTTGACTGCAATCAGTGTATAGAAAACTAATGACTATATGGTGTTAGACGACTGCTAGTCTGCTATGCTATTCTATTATATATATATAAATATACTTACTTCTTAGCGCCCATTGTTCTCCACCTAGTAGTGCTTCCAGGAAAATCTCTGTATGATTCAAGCACGTGCTGCTGACGTTGAATTTACTGTTTGCTACTGCTACGTCAAGACCGGAAACCAGGAGTTCTCCGGCACGGGATGTGATGTCATTCTGATTGCTGCTCGTGAACAGATTCGCTATTTTTAGCAACAACTGAGGCGGTACATCCTGTAGAAGCTGTTGCGGGTTAAAGTTTTGTGTGTAGTCATTTTTCACATTTTGAGCTTTAGAAATAGTCACAATAAATATAAAGTACGTGTACACGATAAAAGCGGCACTTTTACGTCTGCTACATGTAGACATGATTTGAGTTTTACACCTTTTCTTACGTTTAAGTTACACAGCAAATGTAAAGTCCCGCTGTGGGTACCGTTTACGAAATAGAGTTAAAACTATTATCAACGGGTATATATATATCCACCCTGATGAACTAGTTTCTGGCGTGAACTAATTTTGATGACAAATGACAAAGCCGCTTCTTTATCTCACAGGCCGATATCAAAGAGGTCAAAATAAAATCGTGCAAACATTACGTGGTCTCGCCTTAATTCCATTAAGCGATGGGAAAGCTTATATAAGCAGTGTTTTATAACGGATATTTCGACAATAAAACACGTTTAAAAACATTTTCTTACTGAAGAATTGTGAAAATCTGTTTAAAATTACCTATTTTAAGTTTTCATTTGACAATATGCATACTTTTTATGCCGAAATTAAGGTTTTATTTCATACCCCAGCCAACCCCGTTTTCGCTTCTTGGAGAAGGGGTTGAATGGGGTATGAAAGTTAATACCCGGACCACGTAATGGTTCGATCTGCCTCATATTATTTGCCCACTCCTCTGATGCATGCTTTATGAAGTCATAAAGAGAAAACATAGTAATTTCAAATCTATCATACTACTAAATCGGTGTTCAGAAAGTAGGTGAAAATAACGCATATCCTCACGGATTTTTGGAGAAAAAGGGTGCGGGGTCCACCCCATTCATGAGATTTTAACAAACAATTGGCTCTTTTTTCACCCTTTTTTTATTTTTTATTTTTATTTTTATTTTTATTTTTATTTTTGGATTGGGGAGGGGTTGTATGGGGAGGGAAAGTAGGCAATTGCCTATTAAAACGATGAAACCCTAATCTCACAGCCTGACTCCGCGCATATAAACCCCATAATCTCACAGCCTGACTCCACGCATAAGCCTGATTTTATTATTTGTTTTTTTTTTGCAATAAACGAAAAATCACTATTTTAAATGTACGATTTCTGTTAAAACTATACGGGCGTTACCTAATGACCATACTCGATATAGTCATTATATGGCAAAATCGAAAGAAAGTTTTCGTGTTAAATATGTGCATTATTCAACACAGATAACATTACTCTAAACTGCAGAAAATACACCGAAACACAAAAGAAACGCATCAGTTAGTTGAACTGCTGTAAGAATGGAATAACTTCTGGTTGGATGACGTTATTTACGTAAGATTGTGCGTTTACGTTACCTTCCAAGAACACTAAATGAGTACGACTGAATTGTGTAATACCTACCCACACATGTACGCTTCCACCTCCCACAACGGTTGTACCTCTGGACGCAGCGATCGGTGACGCGTTCACCCGAGCCCGGCACACCCGTACACGCCCATTCAGACTGTAGTATACTTAGAAATGGTCTGATGTGACATCCATACGGGGTCAATGAGGAGAAGATGTGCAGCTTGCATCTATATTGAATTTTGTGACTGTTGACTTTGGGGGTGTGCTCCATCAATCGAATGAAATCCATACTTATCGTTATCCGAGTTTTTTAAATTTCCACAGTATATCAACAAAATAATGGTCTTATGGATTTATTTCAACCCGAATAAATTGTGCTGATAATAAAAAAGATACAGCAGTTCAACTAAGTGATGTGTTTCTTTTGTGTTTCGGTGTATACATTTTATTCTAATAATTCCAAAAAAATACTTTAAATTTTATTGTTGTAAAGTGTTGAAGAAACTTTATTTTTAAAATGTTCAAATTCTCTTGACTGCCATCGCGTTGACTCAATTATCCGAGACTTGCGATTACTGTTTTCGGTGTATACAAACAACATTCACGTGATGAGATTAAACCAATGAAAACCAGAAAACCGTATATGGTTGTTATCTTGTAAGAACTATTTAAAATGCACTATGCTTGTCATATAAATGTCACTGAATTTCGGTTTCTCGAAACAGTCATCATAAGCACTAAAATTAAGCCTTCGATTTATTTATCCACTTTCAATTTAACGTTAAATATGCTTAAGTATAATTAAACGTCATTTTTTAGCACATTTTATGCTATATATGACGTCGATTTTAAGTGGTGTTGTCAGATCACTCACTTATTCCCAGGCATAACCAGTATTGTATAACTCCCGCCATCCGTAAGAGGCGACACTTTCTCACTTACAAGTCAAACTCCCAGTCTGATTCGAAAACGCAGCAGTAAGAGGCGAGACGCAGCGTTTTACCCTCTCGACCATGGCGTCACTTTGCTACTTAACGGAAATGTCATTAGCACTGACAAAGTCATATGAGTATTTGGTAACCGTGAGCAGCTTTGAAAAAAAACCGGCATTAAACATCGATTTAGAACCGTTAGTTACTCTAATAATTCTATCCTCTCTACTACTTGGCAACGCCTGGTCTTTATATGGTGTCGCAAGGTTTACAGTATGTTTATTTCTTTCAATGGCTTGATGTCTCAACAGCGCAAAACTAATAACTTCAAGCTGAATAGTGAACAAACAGGTATTATATTGTTTGACTAGAGATGCCCCAGAGAAAGGGAAAGGAATCGCGCTATATTCTCACTATCGAATACGTTTAGATTCCTTTTGTTCTTTAACGTGATCAGAATATAGACACTTTGGGATTGCCCGGGGTACATCCAAATCCCTGCATATATTAAGGTAACATATACATACACGTGATTAAGTAATGCATATCTTAATGTAACATATACATACCCGTGATTAAGTAGTGCATATCTTAATGTAACATACACATACACGTGATTAAGTAGTGTATATCTTAAGGTAACATATACATACTCGTGATTAAGTAGTGCATATCTTAAGGTAACATATACATACTCGTGATTAAGTGGTGCATATCTTAAGGTAACATACACAACACGTGATTAAGTATTGCATATCTTAATGTAACATATACATACTCGTGATTAAGTAGTGCATATCTTAAGGTAACATACACATACACGTGATTAAGTAGTGCATATCTTAAGGTAACATATACATACTCGTGATTACGTAGTGCATATCTTAAGGTAACATACACAACACGTGATTAAGTATTGCATATCTTAATGTAACATATACATAATCGTGATTAAGTAGTGCATATCTTAAGGTAACATACACATATACGTGATTAAGTAGTGCATATCTTAAGGTAACATATACATACTCGTGATTACGTAGTGCATATCTTAAGGTAACATACACAACACGTGATTAAGTATTGCATATCTTAATGTAACATATACATAATCGTGATTAAGTAGTGCATATCTTAAGGTAACATACACATACACGTGATTAAGTAGTGCATATCTTAAGGTAACATATACATACTCGTGATTAAGTGGTGCATATCTTAAGGTAACATACACAACACGTGATTAAGTATTGCATATCTTAATGTAACATATACATACTCGTGATTAAGTAGTGCATATCTTAAGGTAACATACACATACACGTGATTAAGTAGTGCATATCTTAAGGTAACATATACATACTCGTGATTACGTAGTGCATATCTTAAGGTAACATACACAACACGTGATTAAGTATTGCATCTCTTAATGTAACATATACATAATCGTGATTAAGTAGTGCATATCTTAAGGTAACATACACATACACGTGATTAAGTAGTGCATATCTTAAGGTAACATATACATACTCGTGATTAAGTAGTGCATATATTAAGGTAACATATACATACACGTGATTAAGTAGTGCATATCTGAAATTATTATTCAGAATGCATAAGCGGCATGCATATCTGAAAATAAAATAATACACATGCTTTTTATAATATATATCTTAAAGTATCATACACACGACGAAGATAATGATTATCGTAAATGTTCATTGACTGGATAAAATAATGTATATCTTAAAGTATCATACACTTGATTCATATAAAGCGTTCCATATACCTGATTATGTTAATGCGGCTTATATTCCACACTATGTTGTAAATGTGTAATTCATAACTTTAAGTAATGGCGGACCAATTCTTGAAGCGCTCCGTTAATGCAACGTCAACGTATCAGATACCTGATTCATACAACGCAATTAACGAACCATACACGTGATTAAGATGTGTATATTTACATATCAGACACTTAATCCATAATAACACTTAACATACGCGTGAATAAGATAATGCATAGATCAACGTATCAGACAGTTGATTCATATAACGCACTTAAGGTACCAAGCACGTGATTAAGATAATGCGTATTAACGTATCAGGCACTTGATTCCTATTAACGTATCAGACACTTGATTCCTATAACGCACTTAACGTACCATACACGTGATTAAGATAATGCGTATATTAACGTATCAGACACTTGATTCCTATTAACGTATCAGACACTTGATTCCTATAACGCACTTAACGTACCATGCACGTGATTAAGATAATGCGTATATTAACATATCATACATTTGATTCATATAAAGCACTTAATGTACCATGCACGAGATTAAGATAATGCATATATTAATGTATCAGACGTTTGATTCATATAAAGCACTTAACGTACCATACACGTGATTAAGATAATGCGTATATTAACGTATCAGACACTTGATTCCTATTAACGTATCAGACACTTGATTCCTATAATGCACTTAACGTACTATGCACGTGATTAAGATAATGCTTATATCGACGTATCAGACAGCTGATTCATATAACGCACTTAACGTACTATGCACGTGATTAAGATAATGCGTATATTAATGTATCAGACACTTGATTCCTATAACGCACTTAACGTACCATACACGTGATTAAAATAATGCATTTATTAACGTATCAGATACTTGCTTCCTATAACGCACTTAACGTACCATACACGTGATTAAGATAATGCTTATATCAACGTATCAGACACGTGATTCATATAAAGCACTTAACGTACTATGCACGTGATTAAGATAATGCTTATATCGACGTATCAGACACGTGATTCATATAATGCACTTAACGTACCATACACGTGATTAAGATAATGCTTATATCGACGTATCAGACACGTGATTCATATAATGCACTTAACGTACCATACACGTGATTAAGATAATGCTTATATCAACGTATCAGACACGTGATTCATATAATGCACTTAACGTACTATGCACGTGATTAAGATAATGCTTATATCAACGTATCAGACACGTGATTAAAATAATGCATTTATTAACGTATCAGATGCTTGCTTCCTATAACGCATTTAACGTACCATACACGTGATTAAGATAATGCTTATATCAACGTATCAGACACGTGATTCATATAATGCACTTAACGTACCATACACGTGATTAAGATAATGCGTATATCAACGTATCAGACACGTGATTCATATAATGCACTTAACGTACCATACACGTGATTAAGATAATGCTTATATCAACGTATCAGACACGTGATTCATATAATGCACTTAACGTACCATACACGTGATTAAGATAATGCTGATATCAACGTATCAGACACGTGATTCATATAATGCACTTAACGTACTATACACGTGATTAAGATAATGCTTATATCAACGTATCAGACAGCTGATTCCTATAACGCACTTAACGTACCATACACGTGTTTAAGATAATGCATACATTAATGTATCAGACGTTTGATTCATATAAAGTATTTAAGATAACATGCACTGTAACCAGATATTCTTAAAACACTCGACATTTCATTAAGATAGTGGATAATGCGTACATGTATCTAAAAATATCAGAGGGCTGATTAATATAATGCATATCAAATGCCGAAAAAGTGAGAATATTATCATTGTGTGTTTCTTTATGAAAGGGATGACTCCTCTTTCACTTAATGATAGCAATTGAACATTAACGCAATCAATCATACCGCGGTGAGCACGTGTTCGTCACCCTATACCCGTGTCCGTCGGATTATTTGCCTCTTATAACGTAACGCATAGGGAATAAGTGTGTGTTTATAGTATGACTTAACTTTTTAAATAAATGACGTGCTCTTCATAAAACATCCATCTTAATATGGGGACGTAAACCGGGCGGTCCCGTGTATCGGTCTATCCTCCGAGCACGTTAAAGAACCATAGGAAACTATTCGATAATAAGAGTAGGTCACGGTTCTCGTATTCCTATATATCATTCCCCTCTCTCTGGGGCGGCTCTATATATCATTCCCCTCTCTCTGGGGCGGCTCTAAATAACCTTTACTGTGTTGATGAGCCGTTAATCAACATTCATTTCTAATTATATTTTCATGTGACGAAGCGTCATTTTGTGTTTTTCTTATTTTCTAAAATATGTTCAATGCACTTTGCCCGTGTTCTTCATAAAATATCCATCTTATTATTATGTTCAATACAATTCTCTGGTAACGGAGAGGGGATCATGCACAGCTAATACAACATTCTCATCATGTACCTATTACCTGATGATATCTTCCATTAAAGGAGCTTGCCTCAAGAATTGGTTGAAACTTCTGCCGATCTTGGTACATTTCAAAACTGGAGTCTTCTTGGACTGTGTAGTCACGTTGATCCTGTGCGACAAAGACGCTAGCAGGTTAACTATAATAAGTATTTGATCGAATTGATATCAGTTTTATATTAGACTTCTTTAAAATTCATTTATAATACAGTTTGATTTCCATCTACTTGTTTACGGGCATTTGTTGATCTTCATATACATAGTTAATATTTTACCATATCATCCCTAATTTGTAAATAGTTTTACCTACTAGTACTACTATGTTTCAATAATAAATGATTTCACTGTTCATTTTCATCAGTTGTTGCGAAAAATAATATTACCTATTTGTGTCGAAGTGCCGTAAAACATCATTTATTTATTCTGTTTATAAATTGTAAGGTTAAATGTAACACCTCTTATTTGACAAGTCCGTTCCGTTTTGATAGTGGTATGTTGTTTAAGAAAAGTGAGTCAAATGTTAAGAGGAATACATTCTGCATAGGACTGCAGAGGATAGATACACTACCTGTATTTTTGAAATTACAAAAGCAAAAATCATATTTCATGCATTTTGATTTTCAATACTAACAGTCAGTTATTCATTTTGGTGGCAAGTACCTTTGAAGGGACACACGGCAATCTTGATTTTTTAAAAAGCTCACGGCGTCCCGTTAGTTTTTCTCTTAATTTGAATTTGTTCAATCATTAATATTAATTCTTAGAATAGTTCAAAGCTAATGGTTTTTATATAGTATTGACTTTTGATAATATTGCACCAATAATATATTTAAAAAATATGTAGAATATTAAAGGAAATAAAATTCTCATTTTTTTATTTAATGATATGCATGCAGCTTTAAAGTCAAAATGGTATAGGATTAATAAATCGCTGTAATAATTTTAATACCGGATATAAAACTCAAGATTGCCATGTGTCCCTTTAATCAAAAAACGATAACAGATATCAAGGAATCTTATTGGACTTTGCAAACTGCTAGTAAAACCTTTTATTTTGTTATTAGTTCATTACTCGGACTTCCTTAACTATAAAATGCAATGCTCGACGAACTGTACAGATTAAAGCATTTCTATAAATTGAACAGGATAAACTGAAAAGGCCGTCACTTTCACATAGGTCGTCACCAACACTCCACGAAAAATCCATCAAGAGCGTTGGATCGCATATTGTTAAAGTCAGTGGAAGAATGAGAGCCTGTAGCTGGATATCTATGTGTCTCAACTAATTCTATAGATTGTACTCGAGTTGAGGACTTTAATATTCGTAATCTTTGTTAAAAAGCTATCGTTACCATAAACTTCGTAATTTTATTATCGTAAAGTAATTTAAGAACTCTTCTGCGACAAGCACTATCACAACCTGACTTATATTTTGATGTGATTTACAAACTTCGTAAGATTCTTGGTCATGATCACTTTCATACTGTCTTTGTTAAACTTGTTAAAAGGTTTATCAAAAGAGGTTATGACCCAATCATTTTGCAACGTAATGCATTTGTGGTGGACCCAATTACAGTTCGCCACTATGCTTTCCTCTTTAATTGTACGATGACCGGACAGGCTGTGGACCCTATGATGACGTCTACCTAAAGCCCAACAGGACGGTGACGTTTGATCTTTGTCTGCGGTCTTGTCTTGTCGTGCCCTCAATGCTTTATTCTCTTGTTGCTCTGGCTTATGTTAAGTCATCGAGATCCTTCTTTGTGGCTTTTTTCTAAGCTATTGTGTTACTTGTATTTATATATGCACGAGCATCTGTGTGTTTTACTTATAACTGTGAGGTCTGTGCACCCTAGAACCTGGTTTAAACCCCAGCGGACCTTATGACACTGACCTTTCCAAGGCGGTAGCCCTACTGTCAACCCTTCTTGTGTTTGTGACGTCATATGCCTTATTATTACTATTGTCATACTTGTTTGTCTTTTTGCATGTTTTGGTGTTTACTGTGTTCTGTGAAAGCTGCATTTCCTGTTCGATTTTTATACTTACTTTTGTTATCATTAAAAAGACATGAATTGTTTTTGGCTAAGAAATCCTCAATTTTCTTGCCCTTATCGTACAAATCTTTACAACCCCAAATGTAGTTGTGTACATTAAAATCATCCATGAGTATAAAAGGTGTTGGTAATTGTGCAACTAGGTGATTTAGATCTTTTAGGTTTAGTGAAGAACTGGGCGGTAAATATAAGGAGCATATTGTTATGACTCTGTACATCGTAACACTGACAGCAACACATTGTAAACCAGTTTTCAGCGCAACAGTTCTGTGAGGAATGTTTTGATTCACAAGAACCGAAACTCCTCCAGCAGCTTTATCACCTGTATCACAAAATATAGTTATACAATGAATAGTTTTTTTAAAAGATATCTTACTACGGTGGAAGTACGGGTTTACGGCCTTTGGAGTTGGCAGACTTTGGAGACTTTAGGAGTTCCATATGTGCTGGATCATCAACCTCCATCTCCAAGTCTCCAAAACTGGCGTGCAACAGTCGGATTATCAGATCCTTTTTACTGCTTCACTAACCTAACCCGGGAGTTTTCTTTTTCCTTGCTGTCACATCCGTGGCAGCAGTTCTGCATGGTGACACACTATTGGGAGAGTTCGTCGGATTTGACAAACTTTTGGAAGAGTTCGTCGGGTTTGGTGAACCCTTGGTTGCAACAGAGTCCGTCGATTTCGAAATAGATGAAGTAGATACGGTAGGTGTAGGAGTTGTGGAGGATATAGTTGAAGGAGCGTTAGGCTTGGAAGCCACAAGAGTTTTGGGAGCTACTGGAGGCTTATTTAAGAGGACCACAGTTTGAGAGGCTGAAGATGGTTTAGAGGAATTCTAAACAGAGAGTGGAATAGTAGTAAACCTTTCGGAGTCTGTTGGCCAGGTTAACACGGTATGTGCCGCGATAGGTCTGGTAGCTGGGTACTCAATCCTACTCGCATCCGCCTACGATTTGCCAGATGGAGTGGGCGGACTATCAACAAGTTTTCTAGCTTATGGAAAAGAAATGTTCATTTCAATCTTAACCTTCTGTATTTCCCTCTCGTGCTTCCACTTCGGACAATCCTTAGAGAAAGCCCCGTGGGTCCCCATGCAGTTAACGCAAGAGGCGGGATGTTTGTAACAAAAGGGTCAACTGGTAGAATGATATACTTTAAGATGATAGATGTTATAAAATAATGTGTATCATTTTAATTTAAGATATGCATGATGCTTTTGCAGTGAATAATAATTTCAGATATGCACTGTTAAGATATGTACGGATTTGGACGTAAACCGAACAATCCCAAAGAGTATTTCCTCTGATAACTTTCAAGAAAAAACAGGAACGTGTTTGAAAGTCAGAATATAGCGCGATTCCTTTTTGTCCTTCAACTTTTTCTGGGACATAACTAATACAACAACCTTGCGCACTATTAAGCTTGAAGTTCACTAGGCTGTTCCCCTGCTGTTTGGACGTCTACTAACTATAAAAAGCCATTGAAAGACATTAACACATTGGCAACACCATATAAAGGCGAGGCTTGGAGCAGATAGAATGAAGTGTAATTAACTGTTCTAAAATCGATGTTTTAGAGTTTAATGCATTTTTTCATAATTACCCGCGGTTACCAAATACTCATATGACGTCTTTTATGCGTTTTAATGACATTTCATTTTAGTAGCAACGTGTCTCCGAGGTCGAGAGGGTAAAACGCTGCGTGTGAAACCGTCTCGAATTTCACCACCGCGGCTTTGAATCCCACTGTTCGACTTGTAAGTGAGAAAGTGTCGACTCTTACGAATGACGGGAAATATACAGTACAGTTTCTACCTGGAAATAAGTGAGTGATCTGATTCCACCACTAAAAATCGACCGTCATACATAGCCTAAACTGTGCTGAAAATGACGTTTATTTATAATGAAACAGATTTAAAGTAAACATGATAGTAGCTGAATAGATCGAAGGCTTAATTGTAGTGCCTATGGTGAGTGTTTCGAGCATTGCCGTAAATTGACATAATGAATCGGTGACATTTATATTACAAACATAGTGCATTTTAAATAGTTCCTACAAGAGACCAACTATATGATACGTGTTAAAGATTTTCATTGGTTTAATCGCATCACGTGCATATTGGGCGTATACACCGAAAACAGTAATCGCAAGTCTCGGATAATTGACGTCAATAGAATTCAAGTCAAGAGAATTTGAACTTTTAAACAAACACATTTTTGGAATTATAAGAATTAAATATATGTTTTCTATGGTTTACAGCAATGTTAACTTTGTTGAATAACTGAAATATTTAACACGAACACGTTCTTTCGATTTGTCCAGTATGTCGCGTAATGACTATATCTAGTACTATCATTAGGTAATGCCCGTATAGTTACATATAAATCATACGTTTAGATTATTGCTTTGTTTATTGCTAAAAAATAAAATTAGGCATATGCGCGGATCAAGGATGCGAGATTAAAGGATCTATCGTTGAACTAGCCAATTGCCAACTTCCTCCACATACAACCCACCTCCAACAAAAAAGAAATATATATTTATATAGAAAAGGAACAATATGAGCCCATTTCATGAGTGGGTTGGATCCCACTTTCTGAAGATACTTTCTGAACACCGATTTCGTACTCTGAGAAGTTAATTACTATTTTTGCTCCTTATGACTTCATAAAGCAAAGTCATAAAGCATGCGTCAGAGGAGTAGGCAAAAATATGAGACAGATCAAACGTTACACGATTTTATTTCGACCTGTTTGATGTCACCGTTTTGGTTCTATCTATCAATTTCATATTACCCTGGGTTTGATATCGGCCTGTGAGATAAAATTCCGGCATTGTCATTCATCATCACAATTATTTCATGTCAGAAACTAGTTCATCACGGCGAGTATATATATATATATATAATATCTACCCGTTGATAACAGTTTTACCTCTCTTTCTACCTAAACAGTATCCCCAGCGGGACTGTTAATATTCCCTGCAAATTAAACGTGAGACAACATAAAATAGTTGGTGTAATCTCAAAAATCATGTCTACATGTAGCAGACGTAATAGTGCCGCTTTTATCGTGTACACGTACTTCGCATTTATTGTGACTATTTCTACAGCTCAAAATGTAAAAAATGTCTACACACAAAACTTAAACCCGCAACAGCTTCTACAGGCTGTACCGCCTCAGTTGTTGATGAAAATAGCGAACCTGTTCACGAGCAGCAATCAGAATGATATCACATCCCGTGCCGGAGAACTCCTCGTTTCCGGTCTTGAAGTAGCAGTTTCAAACAGTAAATTCAACGTCAGCAGCACGTGCTTGAATCATACAGAGATTTTCCTGGAAGCACTACTAGGTGGAGAACAATGGGCGCTAAGAAGTAAGTATATTTATATATATATAATAGAATAGCATAGCAGACTAGCATTCGTCTAAAACCATATACTCATTAGTTTTCTATACAAGGATTGCAGTCAAATACAGTTAGGTCGTAGTTAACACCACTGGCAATAATTCCGCTTACTTATCAAGAAGCACGCATCATTATTGCCAGATAAGAGAAGCAGCAACTGTGTTCTATGCATGTCATATTCCTTGAATTAACTCTGTCCAAAGTGTCTTTGAACTCCGACTGGTTACTGATTCTAGTCGTGTTGTTTTTTTAACGACCCGTAATGACTATTATACTTTCCACCATTTTCTTCTATGTTTTCGTATCGAAATATCTCGCGAGACTCCGTAAACTATTTTGAAACTAGCTTCACCCAGCTCATGAATACACCGCCAAGCACTCCAACTGGTATAAATGTCAACAATAACTGTAAGCACTAAAGCAACAAAACACCGTAATTTATTAAAGGCAACGTCTTCTTATCAAAACGTAATACCAAACAGCCGACGCGTTAACACGTAGGTAACAACAATACACCATAATTTACTAAAGGCAGCGTATTCCTATCAACACGTAATACAAAACTGGTGACGCGTTACAACGTATAAAACAACACTACACCGTTATTTATTAAAGGCAGCGTATCCTTATCAAAACGTAATACAAAACAGATGACGCGTTACAACGTAGGAAACAAGAATATACGGTAATTTATCAAAGGCAGCGTATCCTTATCAAAATCAATACGAAACAGCTGACTCGTTAAAACGTAGAAAAAACAATACACCGTAATTTATTAAAGGCAGCATATCTTTATCAAAACGTAGTACAAACAGGTGACGCGTTACAACGTAGGAAACAACACCGTAATTTATTAAAGGCAGCGTATCCTTATCAAAAGGCAATACGAAACAGCTGACCCGTTAAAACGTAGGAAACGACAATACACCATAATTTATTAAAGGCAGCGTATCCTTATCAAAACGTAATACAAACCACGTGACGCGTTACAACGTAGGAAACAACAATACACTGTAATTTATTAGAGGCAGTGTATGCTTATCAAAACGTAATACAAAAACAGGTGACGCGTTACAACGTAGGAAACAACAATACACCGTAATTTATTAGAGGCAGTGTATTCTTATCAAAACGTACTACGAAACAGGTAACGCGTTACAACGTAGGAAACAACAATACACCGTAATTTATTAAGGGCAGCGTATCCTTATCAAAACGTAATACAAAACAAGGTGACGCGTTACAACGTAGGAAACAACAATACACCGTAATTTATTAAGGGCAGCGTATCCTTATCAAAACGTAATACAAAACAGGTGACGCGTTACAACGTAGGGAATTACGCAATCCAAGCAGTAGCATACAATTAAACTTTGAAAACTTTAAAAACTTCGCCAAGTAAATAGTTTGAATACTTAACGTGTAAACTAATGTACTATTATGCTGTGTCCTCAGAACTTTGCGCTAGCTTAGCATGGGTACTGTTCTGGGCCAGCTGATTTATTTATTTATAGCACAGGTATTATTTATGTAAAGACGAAGTTTGAAGGTTCGCAAAACTTTATATCAAAGGGTTTGTTTCAATTAAGGCCTGGGTACATCGTGTGATTTGATACAAATTTGGAGGTAATACTTTACACTAATACTTGACACATTGCCACAAAGTCTGTATAATCTCCGATAAGGTTGTAAATAAACAAACTGCGGCTTTAAGGTTGACAGATTAGTTGAAAGCATAAAGCTATTTCCTTAGAGATTATCCCCATCCAACAAATACGTGAATGCATTATCTTAATCATGAGTGTTAAATTGGAACATTAAAGGACCACAAAAAAATCTTGATGTTTTTATCAAGCATTAAAATTACTTTGCCACTGACCGTTCCAAGGCGGTAGCCCTATTGTCAATCCTTTTGTGTTTGTGATGTCGTTTGCATTTATTATTACCTTTGCCTTCTTGTTTTTCTGTTTGCGTGTTTGTTTCTGTGGTTTGTGGTTGACTGTCCTCCTTGAATGCTACTTTCCCTGTCCGATATTTTATATTTCTTTACACCTCGATTTGTTAATCCAGTATCATTTTGTCGTTAAACATGCTGCATATAATTAAAAACATGTTTAGATTTCAGTATTCCTCGCTATTCTACCATAGATTTAAATACGAAATTGGTGCAATATAATCAACTGTAAGCAACATGTAAAAACAATTTGATCTATTCTTATAATTATTATTAATCTGTTAATGATCGCAATGTGCGAATGATCTAACGGGACCCCACGGTTTTTAACAAATCAAAATAGCTATGTTTACCTTTAAACCTGAAAACTAGAATATATGTATTCGCCTAGTATCATTATCTGCCCGGTTCTAAATCTAAATGTTTGTTGCAATGTCTAAATGAATGAAATGAATGCATGAGATGTAATTTCATTCAGATTTCATGTGAATACTGAATAAATATGTTTACATGAATTTTCTAATATGTTTTTAGCTAACTAGCTTCATTATTTTATTTACTGCTTGATTTATTATTGTTTTCTAACGTTGTTTCTCGTTGTGTAGCATTTTATTCAAGTTTTATTCTGTAGAGCTCGGTAAATATCAAGATGTCCCGAGCTAGTAATTAATTTTCTTGAATTTGTAAAAAGAATCACCAACAACAACTAAAAACACAAATACGATTTTTGTGTCTTTTTTTGCATAGATTATGATCTGGAATTAGTTGTTTTTTTAAATTCGTGCTGTAATTTGACGTTTGGCAAAGACAATATGTGTTTTACACAGTTCAATACAAAAAAGGAAACGCATGAACAAGTTATAGTGAATTGAAGGATTAACTTAGGGAATTGCATTTTTGCGTCACATTTTCAGACCGTCGGAGGCCAAAACAGACGAGAGAGCGGAATCAAATATGTAATAGGCTGCATGGTCTCAGCGAGTTAGTTTATTTAAACACCGAGATGGGCGTGGCTCATCGAGGTTTTTAAATAACAATGAGCTGAGACAGGCTTTATCTGTTTTTTAGTATGGTGTACTTAATGACCCGGTCATTTATTGAAAGTTAGAGTATGGTAAGGCGTGTTTGTTTATTCTTAATTAAACGAGTTAATGTTATGCGTTCGTCAAAGGCAATTTCACCGATCACACTACAATACTGTATAATTCGCAGTGAGTGGCGGGGAACAAACGTTACAAAAACATATGATAATCCAGTACACATGATTAACTAAGCTCAAGTCTTATTTATTTTGAAAGATAATTTATACCTGTCTTATTGTTTGTTCAATGAATGCGGAATAGAATAACACTACTTAAAGTTAACTACTTATAATATATGTCAATTTATACTAGTAGTATCCAGGCAATGTGTATATCTATTACGCATACGTGTGCACTAAATACTAACCTTCTAGTTTGTTTTGAAAGATAACATGTCGACCTGAATTTTAATTAAATTTCGTATCATAAATGTCATGTATTTTGAACTCGGTAACTTGATGTAAATAGACATGACTAGGTTACTTGGTATCAAAAGATGACTGGATTGTTGATTGCAAAGTAAACGCAGTGCATTTCAAAATAAAAGGCCTACTTCAACTCAGGACATCGTATTGTTGTTCAATATTTAATCATTGATTATTGATAAAGTTGTCCTAAATCGAACCCAGATCAACAGATCTCACATCCGACCGATCATTCGGATGTACTTAAAACTACGACTATCCCCGAATGAAAACACATGCATGTTAATGGGACATATATGGGCCATCTTTATCGTTGTTAACTTCCGATGTCCGTTAGTTGTCTCTAAATACCTTGAATAAATATTTGACCAGAACACAACAAAAGTAGGTATTGAAGTCGAAGAGAACATTTAACATACACAGAGCACAGTCAACAAAAAAAATCACCCATTTAAAACAACACACATTACCACTATAATAGAAGCAAAGTATTCGACACCACAAACACAAAAGGGTCGACACCATGGGTATCGTCCCTTGGAATGGTCAGTGACACAAGAAAGCTCGTCAAACAAATAATGCATACAAAGGAACAATAACTGTACACAGTCAAAGACAAAAGCAAAGTTTGCGACACCACAAACACAAAGGGTCGACACCATGGGTACAGCCTTGAAATGGTCAGTGACGAAAGAAAGCTCGTCAAACAAATAATTCATACAACTGAACAATAACTGTAAACAATGAAAGACAAAAGCAAAGTTTGCGACCCCACAAACACAACGGGTCGACACCATGGGTACCGCCTTGAAATGGTCAGTGACGAAAAGAAAGCTCGTCAAACAAATAATGCATACAAATGAACAATGACTGTACACAATGAAAGACAAAATCAAAGTTTGCGACATCACAAACGGAAAAGTGTTGATATTAAGCGCCTTGGAACGGTTGATGGCGACAAGGCCCCTGGGAGTTTGAAACTGGTTGTATCTAACCCGCTGAAATTATAAAAATATACTGTAATTAGTCTCAAGTTTTAATTAATTATGTAGGTATTTAATGTATTTTTAGTCATCTGATTTTATTTTTAATGAATAATAGATTTGTATTTATTTGTATTTTGTATTTCGACCATCGGATAGGGAGGTGAACACGACGGTTTGGTGTACTGAAAATTCCCCTTCGGGCGTGTAACAGAATCGGAGAAATAAACTCGGTGAAAACACTTTGGGATGTAGTGCCTCAAACTGCTCATTTATCTGCTCTAAAAACATAGTAAACAATGAGACGTTCAATGCTCTAGCTTAACATTGTCGAGTGTATGCAAAACGGTGTACATGTTTTGCTTTCTATTCCTAGTGGTAGATGCTTTAGGCAAGCCGCCTAGTGCAATTGCTTAGTGATAAAGTTGTCCTAAATCTAACCCAGTTCCACAGATCATTCAGATGTACTTAAAATTACGATCCCAAATGGGACATATATGGGTCATCTTTAGTGTTGTTAACTTCCGATGTCCGTTAGTTGTCTCTGCATACCTTGAATAATATCAATCATTATGAATAATTATTTGAACAGTACACAACAAAAGTAGATATTGAAGTCGAAGAGAACATTTAACATACACAGAGCACAGTCAACAAAAAACAACAACACTCATTTAAAACTACACGCATTAAAACTCTAAATAGAATCAAAATATGCCACACCACAAACACAAACGGTCGACACCATGGGTACCGCCTTGGAATAGTCAGTAACAAAAAGAAAGCCCGTCAAACAAATAATGCATACAAAAGCAAAGTTTGCGACATCACAAACAAAAAAGGGTCGACACCATGGGTACCGCCTTGAAATGGTCAGTGACGAAAAGGAAGCTCGTCAAACAAATAATGCATACAAAGGAACAATAACTGTACACAATGAAAGACAAAAGCATAGTTTGCGACATCACAAACGGACAATTGTTGATATTAAGGGTAGCGCCTTGGAACAGTTGATTGCACAAAGGCCGCTAGTGTTTAAAACTGATTGTATTAATAGCTATCCTGCTGAAAGTATAATGAAGATAATGTAATTAGTCGCAAGTTTCAATTATGTATGTATTTAATGTATTTTGGGGCAAATGCTTTTATTAACTGAATAATAGATTTGTATTTATTTATATTTTGTATTTCGTCCATCGGATCGGGAAGTGAACACGACGGGTTGATGTATTGAAATTCCCCTTCGGGCGTGTAACAGAATCGGAGAAATAAAGTCGTTGAAACCACTTTTAGGTGTATTGTCTCAAACTGCTCATGTATTTGCTCAAAAACATAGTATATAATGAGACGTTCTGGTTCAAACTTTAACTTTAAATTGTCGATTGTATGCCAAAAACGGTGTACATGTTTTGTTTTCTATTCATAGTGGTAGATGCTTTTGGGCAAGCCGCCTAGTGGACTTTTACAAGGTAATTTAGCTTGGCTTGGGTCATACGATGAGTGTATTTCCGTGCAAGCAGTGGTCAACAAAAACGGGAAGTCACCTATCTACCCATATACCGGACAGTACTGTAAGGCAACCTTCTCGGCAGAACAACTACTTGGAAACATAAGTGTAAGAATGTACAAATCTAAATTATACTCTATTTGCTGTATATGTCGTTCATATTTTCTCATAAGGTCTATGGCATCGTATTCCGTCGGAAAAAAACTACCTTGAAATATACACTTCGTTTTTGTGTATACTCTTCCAATATATTGCAAACAACACATATCTAGTTCTTTATCTTTTTGCTAAATGAAAAAAAGCTATTTGAAATAATGTACCGTTAATATTAAGTGAACGGATAACTCATCCTAAAGTACTGATGCATATTATACAATTATGGACTTTTCAGCTGTTATACATGATGTGATATGCACCAAAAAAATCATTATTGACCGAGGCGATAGCCGAGGTCAATAATGATTTTTTGGTGCATATCAACATCATGTATAACAGCTGAAAAGTCCATAACTGTTTTATTATATAACCCTCAATTTACAATTATATAAAACAGGTCAATATCAAAAAAACAATTATATAAAACAGGTCAATATAAAAAAAACAGGTCAATATCAAAAAAACAGGTCAATATCGCTAGATATTTTTTCTAAAAAATTACTTTTTAGCCAATGAAAACGCGTCTATTTATAGGTTATATAATAAAGGCTATTCAACCCTTGTTGTGTTGTGTTAGTAATGTCTAAGGCAGCGGATTTACAACATAGACAAATTATGTGCTTACTCAGCTATGAGGTAAACATCTTCGCCATTTTTCTGTCAATAACATATGCATGCGAGGTACTACTGGTATTACTGGTCGAAAGCAAATAACTTTGGACGCAGGTTAAAACATGCTAGAATGGTTTCCCTTGTAAGCAACGAAAACACATATGAGAGAAAATTAGCAGACTTTGTTGTATGGAGTCTATTCTATAAGATAAGCAAAACCTTTTTCGCTATTGGCTTAAACAGTATTCTGCGTTAAAGTCACACATACTGGGCTCGATAATCCCTAACTATCAGAAAGTAAAACAACTCTTTATTTGTAGCGAGTTGGGACTTACATTTTAAAGCCGCCACATAGCACTAACAAGCACTGGTCACAACGGATCCCTCGGACACAACGAACATAAACTTGAAAGAAAAGTAGCACCGGCGATACATGAAGCATAGGATTAAGATGTATTCTACTTCAAAGCTATTTATCTTGGGCTCGAATATCCCATAGGACCAGTTACTAATAAAAAAAATAGCAGAGACTGGTAATCATAATACCATACACCTTGAGGCGGAGTTCTTTCACGGTCGCCTGTCATTGTAAGCTACATGTTTGTGATTTGTCTCTCACTTATATGTATATAGATCTAAAGCAGGAATGGGGTGGAGTATTGAAAATCTTCAATGAGGCCGAAACATTGCATTGGTAGAGTGGGATGATTTGAACGTCTTTGGGAATTTGACGACATTTTGAACTTTAGATATTTTTGAGTAGGGAACCTCGCATGTGTATCTCGAATGAGTATATTGTAGTGGGATACACATTAACTGTTTGACAAATGTCCGGGAAGGAATTGCACATACGAAGCCGGGATCGCAAAACAAACGTCATTACATATTTTAAAACCTATGCAACCAGAGAATTTAAATTGTTCACCTGCTTTTGTAATTACAGCCTATGCCAGCTATACCTATAGGATTGAATCTTATAATCGGCGTATGTTTTCCAAGTTCGTGTAGTCCAGAAGATGGCGTTGCCTTGACCAACACATGTAAGTAATTATAGGTAGGCTATAGTATCAAATGGTTAGTCAAACATATAATAAATACTGAAAAGGGGATTCCTTGGAAACTACAAACACAAACAAGAGATAAAAGTAGCAGGCTCGGTTTTATTGAGTCCATTCATGAGAGGTAATGTTTAGTGCAACACCTCTGATGCCTCTAACACAGGCTTAAGCTATATTCTACTTTACAGCCACACAGATTGGGCTTGATGATCTTAAAGGATCAGTGAGTAATAATAATACTAATTTGTAGTCGGGGCAACATTTTATGGCCGCCACACATCATTTAACAGACGCTAGTGTGAATGATAATAAATACTGAAAAGGGGATCCCTTGGAAGCAACATATACAAACCAAAGATACAAGTAGCAGAGTCGGTTTTATTGAGTCTGTCCATGAGAGCTAATGTGGAGTGAAACAACTCTGAGGCTTCCTAGTACCAGGCTTAATCGATGTTCTACTTTAAAAGGCCACACATATTGGGCTTGACGATCTCAAACGACCAGTAAGTAATAACACTACTATATAAGTTGTATACGCACAAAAAAGGCATACACATGTGTTATTTATTACTTTAAATATGTTTAATTGCTTTTCTGCTATATACAAGCAACAGGGTTGAGCCAAAAGTTCTTCCAACTTAATCACGGTCCTTCCATTCAGTATAATTAACAGTTAACAATATGCAATGTAATTAACATAAAATATTCAAATACTGTGTTTTCGGTGAACAAAACAAAAGAAGAAAGGAGTAAATATAATTAAGTTCCAGGAAAGATGAAACCAATAAAGAATGCATGATGCTGTGGCTCTAGGTATTGCCTTGAGCGATTGTCATAGTATATATGTTCTTTCTATATTTCACCAAGGTTTACATATTAAGCAAACAACAATGGAATCAACATAGTCAATGCATGATAATAATGTCATTATGACGGAATGGCAATTTAAACACAATTCAATGTAAATAGTCGCAAGGTAAGGAAAAAAAGAGTCTCTAAGTAGATTCTGCACAAACTCTAGACAGTCAACATAATATATTGTCTATATCATTGTGTTTATTTATACATAGCAATTTATTCTATAAAAACAAAACAAAAACAAACAAAAAACAACAACAACGTTTTGATGTTCTTTTTTCCGTCATT
Organism: Cyrtodaria siliqua; assembly: GCA_037043455.1. NCBI lineage: Eukaryota > Metazoa > Mollusca > Bivalvia > Adapedonta > Hiatellidae > Cyrtodaria > Cyrtodaria siliqua. The sequence continues at coordinate 9,259 of JAWPHD010017390.1, read as the reverse complement.
TCAATATCATATTAATTGATAAAATTTAATGCAGATTTAATTATGTACACTATGGTGGATACTATATGGATACTATATTAAGTTTTGTGTTTTGTATATTTTTCTTGAACTAAAAATAAATGTTTTATATGTTCATTAAGATTCAAGATTCAGTCTTGACTCTAACGTATGGACAAAGAAAGATAATAATTCACAGACGATCTTATATCTTAGTATCTTTACAAGATTGTAGTATGTCAATAAACAAAGAAAACACATGATGTACGTGATGTTCGAGAGTATTGCATTTATACGCTAGCCGCTTTATTCTATCAGTCATGTGTAATCACTTTCACTTGTGGACAGAAATGTAGCGATTTCGTTTAGCACTATGGTCAGAAATTCTCTTTCTTTGTCCTATATTTGCTTAAATTGTTATGTCGGTATCGTGTTGCCTAGTCTGGGTCTGGTGTAAACATATTTACAGTATTATATGTAACAATCACACACACACATATATATATATAACATCTGATGCAATGTAAGCGAACGCATCAACACTTATATTATCGATCGTGAAACTACTATTCATTTAACAAAGAACCTGATCGTACGAAAGCGAAACGAAAGGAACATGTTAGATGGATAGTAAAGCATATAAATAGTAAACAAGTGAAATATGTCCTTTATTTCATAACTTTTTCTGAGAAAACGAAATAGAAAAAGAAATGAAAAGGGGATATTTACACTTTAAAGCGTACATGTTTATATTTTAAACTTATAGTAGTGTATATGGCCTCTAGTCGTTATCAAATCGTTTAGTTTCTTTAATGTGTTATTAATTCAATAATATGCATACATTAAGTATTCAACACGGTTTGTAACACCTAGAAGAAACGTAGAAACACGTAAGCTGTATTTGGTTTTGCGTTTGTTGCTCCCAAAGGATCTCACTTATCAGTATTCATAATTGTTCACACTAGTGTTCGTTTGATGCAGTTTGGCTGCTGTGAAATATCTCCTCGCTCTACGAATCAGTAATTTTATTTTTACGGGTCTTTTGGAATCACAGAGCCCAATATCGGTGGCTTCGAAGTAGAATACCGCTTTAGGCGGTGCCAGGGTCATGAGAGGTGTTGCTTCTTATATTACCTCTCATGAGCATACACAATTAAACCGAGTCTGCTATTTTATTTTCTTGCTTCTGTGTGTTGCTCCAAAAGGAACTACCTCGTCAGTATTTACACATGAGATTAAATAATAAGCCTATAATAGATAACATTATTTGTTTTGTAAAATGCTATAGTTTGCTGTAAGACGGCTTTTATTAGAAAGTGTAGTCTCTAATAATGCTTTCAGAATGGTTCATGCATGATCTGTAATTTGAAGCACGTTATGTAATTATATTGTCTTTAGATAGTTAAGTAGCATAAGTTATGTTTGTAGTTTGGTAGCGCAGACATTGACGATGTATAAGAAGTTAAACGCATTTTAAACATAAATAACTAATGAACCTCAGAAAAACAGAACACATTTAGAAGTCAATAAAACCACAAATTCATCCACCCATTCATTGAGTATGTATATAGTAGTCAATAAATTCAATAACTACATCCGTAACGTATTATTCTATTCCTGACCCAGACAAACCGTTCCTTCTAAAAGGAATATTTATTTACTTTTTTGATTTTAGTACTTAGTCTGATACCCGGCGTCAACGCGACCACGTTACCTAACACCGAGTGTCACGTGTCAGAAGAAGAGCCTGGAGCTGGATACCAAAGCTATTGCTGTAATGTAAGTTCACTGCGCATCTATAAGCAGAGTATAGTGGGATATTTGTTCAGGTCCCACTTATTGTAAAAGCATCTAGATTTTTTAAGTTGTTTATGTCCCAATATGATTCTGCAGGAGGAAATATATTAATTTCGATAAAATATAACGTCTAAAATGTTGTACATATTTGTTTGATTATTCACTTTACATTACCTCTCATGAACAGCCTTAATAAAAGCGAATCTGCTACTTTTATCTCTTGTTGGTGTTTGTAGCTTTCAAGGGATCCCATTTTCATTATTTATTACATAGTAAAAGGCTTAATCTCAATGTTATATTATAAAATATAGCGTTTAATGAGAGAATAACACGAAACTCAAGAGTCTCCACATACTTGTCAGTAATCACGTGATTGAAGTTCTATTTTTCACGACGGAAATCACTACATACCTTCATTACCGAATGTGTTACGTCCCGTGGGCGATGGAGAATCCTATATATATGTACGGATTTGAGTCTTTCAACTAAGGATCACAAACACATCTTGCATGTGTTTTGTTAAACATCTATATACCTATTTCACTCATAACATGGAATTTAATATTAATAGCGCAGATGTGAATATAAATGCAAATATAACCGATGTCCTTTACAGAGTTGTCTGTTGTGTTTTTTGCCACTGTTATGGTTTGTGGAACAGCATATGACATTGCTATCAGTCTATTGGCTAACAGTATACAGTAAACGATACAGGGTGCAGGTAAGTCTGTTTTTATCAGTGTAGTGTATTTATCACAGTATTGCTATATCATTCCATAATTGTTTAGTGAAAATTACAAAGTGAAAAAACAAATTATGTCTATCCGAAATAACAATTTATACGTTTCTTTGAATTCGTATTAGTCGAGTTACTTATTTAATCAATCACATTGGTTTATTATGGAAGTTTCATGACATTACGAGGTCCGAGTATTAACTTTCATACCCCATCCAACCCCTTCTCCAAGAAGCGAAAACGGGTTGCCTTGGGTATGAAATCAAACCTTAATTTCTGCTTCGAACGTTTGCATATTGTAATTTTAATCAGGTTATCGCATGTTTTTCAGTAAAAAATGTTTTAAACATGTTTTATTGTCGGAATATTCCGTTAAAAATCCTGCTAATATAAGCTTTCCCATCGCTTAATGGAATTAGGCGGGACCACGTAATGAGAATTAATAATACGGCTAATATAATGCTCGTGGACGTGTACAGTAAACTAACCGGTATGGTAGTTCACCTGTAAAAAAAGAGTATGATCCTTAATTAGAAATTTGGAAATCACCTAACACAATAAATATAAAATATATTTCAGTGTAGGTTTGACTGAGTCTCTTATGACAGCAGTGCAAATGCTATCTGGCGTTCACGCCATTTAGCCTCGGTTTGAGCAAAACTCAATATTTAAAATGTCAATAGTACGAAAATCATTACGAAGACGGTATGCATATAACGGTGAACACGAAACCTTCAATGTGGTATTTTGATACCTTCTAATGCCAGCAGCGTATCGTTCCATTTTTTAACAACGTCCTTTGCACTAAACAAGAAAACAATACGCGAAATAAAAAAAAAGGAATTTAGTTGTGAAGCCTGCGTATCACAAGTAACAAGCAAAATACTAAATTAAAAAGCATACAGCATATCCTATATAACTGTATAGGATAACTAAACACTACACGGAGCTTTCATTCGAAATAAAGTAAGAGAACAAAGTATTTCATTACGTGGTCCCGCCTTAATTCCAATTAAGCAATGGGAAAGCTTATATTTGCAGAATTTTATAACGGGTATTTTGACAATAAAACACCTTTAAAAACATTTTTTACCGACAAAATGCCATAACCTGTTTAAAATTACCTATTAGATGTTTTAATTTTACAATATGAAAACTTTTAAAGTCGAAATTAAGGTTTTATTTCATACCTCAGCCATTTTCGCTTCTTGGAGAAGGGGTTGGATGGGGTATGAACGTTAATACTCGGACCACTTAATGGATATTAATGGATAATGTATCACCGACATCTGTATATACATATCGGACTCAGCCACTTCCGAAAATCGGAATGAATGATAGTTCTGGTTACAAGAACGGGGATAATACTTGTATTTGGTACTATTCGATAGTTGACACAAATACGAATTAATGACTCCAGTTTATCGTCATTGTATACACTATGGTATATTTACCCTATGCTTTACAGTTTAGTGTTTTTGATAAAATATGTTAGTCGCGAGAAATATTATACATCGTCACACATATTTACAGTTGGTTCCTACACATACATGTTACATAAACTACATTTTATAAAACATGTTATGCATTTAATACTATAAGATTATACATCGAGTTTAATAAGATTCTTCAGAAGTAATAAGGCTATTTAATTTTCCTGAACATAACAGAATGAGATGTTATATTTTTCAGCCTAATGACGCATCATATGATAGCTCTAAACCCCCGATAGAAAATGGCAATTCCTTACATTTGGATAAAACTGATTTAAAGAACGTCGTGGGCAAACAAGTAGCAGAGAATGGCGCTACGTCATACATTCCAAACGATGGCACAGACACCTACAAGTACAAACCCAGGTATCATTTGGTTGTTTCTGTTTTATTTCGTTTGTCACCTTCAGGAGAAAGGAAAAACATATTGTTGAACGGTTGACATCATTATGCATCAATGCATTCGGGTCTTTAAACGCCTATATGACCAATCATTTAATTTGAAAAAAAATAAAAAAAATACATAGATGTATGATTCAAAGGGTTGCTTTTGATGACGTTTCAATATCAACACTTTTAAATTGTATGTGTCGATCTCCATGTCGTTGTAACACGGAGGATCGTAAAGAGTTACGCATACTATGTCTTTAATAGTTATTCAAAACGTGCTACAAAAAGAGCTTCTAGCGAAACATGAATCAGCTTACATGGAAGTCGCTCACCCCAAACGCATGAATATGTTTAACTGCAGCTATGTGATGCTCCGCAGTTTAATCGAATCAATATTAAACTTAAACAGACAAACAACAGTTTGCATATTTTCAATGAGATAATATGATGGTTCGCTTTTAAAAACGCTTCGTGTAACAGTGTTACATGTTTTCCTAGAGTTTTTTTAAAAACATCAAACGTCAAGTGAATGCTTGTTTTAATGACTTTTCGTATAACAACATTATTTTTCAAATACATAACAGGTGTTCTGGGCAAGGTGTTGCTTGCATTCTCGATGTACACCAATGCGTCGAAGATTTTGTCCACTGCCCAACCCTCGGGTGCATTGACTGCAGTGAACGGTATACGATTCCTCAGCATGAGCTGGGTCATATTAGGGCATTCGTTTGGATTTGTCTTGTCATATACAGGTAATATTTTAACACATAACACAGTAAACACGTGCATGATGAGTGCTCTGTAGAGAACGAATGTTGCCTGCCATGGCCTTGTTCCAGAATATATGACTTTGAAACGGGAGGACAATGACATGGACGGTGCGTGACATTGACCTTAACATATGGGGCATGGAGATGTGGCTTTGTTATACGTAATGATTTTATATCTAAACTTTAATGACTTGTGAAGAAATAGAAATGTTACACTGAATGTTGGGTGCTCCTGACTATGTACTGACGGAAATGTGACGTAAATCATTAGAATAAGCAATGCCAAAATGTCCTGACACTAGAGACACATATTAATTATATTGATGCGTTAAGGCTGTAATACATAATAGTTTTGTGATCGAAGTTAACTTTCCCTGAATTATATTATGTAAACGTGATTGCAATAAAAAAAGCAATATGAATTAATATTAATCAATTTAGGAAACTATTTAAAAGTAATAGTTTACCTCGTTAGCACTCTATCACATGCAGCTGGTGAAACAATAGAAACCACCAGAGTTATTGTCCTTAATTCATTGAAGCAATGGTAGTTTGCTTTGTTACATTTAGCAACTCTCGTTTTTAATCTGATCTGTACAAATCAGACTTTATCAGAGTGTTTATACATGTTACACCTGTAGCCAACCTCTAGCAGAAACGGCGGAGTTGTGGCCCTTGACTGAAATGAAAGTGCCTATATATTGCTTTGTTAACATTACATTTTCTTTGCCGCATATTTCGTTTTACAAAACTGCAACCTTATACCTCATAAGCTTATTATGAATGATTTTATTTCAGAAAATATTATGACCTATTACCCTGCAATGTTGAAAAGGATAACATTTGATGCAATTCGTAACGCTACGTTTTCTGTGGATTCATTTTTTGTGTTGAGGTAAGAAATCAGGCTACACCAACATTTACTTCAATATTTAAGCAGGTTTCATTTGATCTATAATGTACGGTTCTCTTAGTACTGTGAACGTGTCTTTCAAATTGAACAGATGTTAAACATAAATGTATACCTTTTCAACCGTATGCCTATCGGAAATGAAATCTCTTAATTTTAACAAGTTGAAGCTATATCGCCAAAAATAACAAACATATGCCATTTTAAGTGTCGAGGCATTTAGTTTTATAGAATAGAGGATCTTACATGAGTGACTGTGTATTATTAATTTTAATAAACTCGTTGGATAAAAAGATAGGATACGAATTAAGCTCTGTCGAGTATCCTATCTTTTTATCTAACGAGTTTATTAAAGTCAATAATGCACGGTGACGAATGTAAGATTCTATTTATCACATAACACATCTGCTACGTGAACAAGTTTCACATTAATGTTGTCAATTTACCTTATATATGGCGGCAATTTTTAAGAGGAATGACGACGTCGGTTTGTTGTTTTCATGATGTCAGATACGTTACACCGCTCTGCAAATAATGCGACAACATAAACTAAATTTAACGTTACTAACCTGTAAAATATGTATAGAAACTTCATGATTTTTCTATTAACGTGGTATTTGGGATACATTTATTAAGACTGATTCAACCTTTAGGTGATGTGTATACAGGTCTCACAACACACTTCGATTTTACTGTGTTGGCCATAGGCAGTAAAGTCCAATTTTCCATTCTGAATCAAGCATTTACAGTATTTTTGGGGGAAAATACAGTTACTGCTGCTCATAAAAATCCACAAAATCTGGTACATAGCCCTCTGTGTTTTTTTTTTTAATGTGAGTGGTGGCAGTCAAGGTACTCTTTTCGGATTTCACTAAACAGTTTGCACCTAAATTCATACGCATTTTGAGCACCCACAAATGTGTCACATTTTGCTGTCAGTGTCGTCTAATCGCTGTTCATCCAATCTCACACTATTGTTTTCTCACCTGCAACAAGAAAAGACAATATCCATGGGCAATTATTAAAATATCTCAAACCAAAGAACACACCCCTACTTTTTATGGTGTATGAATCATCCTACAGTCACATGCAAGGGAGCTAAGTGTGTAGTGAGATGTACAATATGAAACTAATGTTTAAAACTCGGCAATTGTATATGTCTCTTAAACAATATAAATATTAAAATTTTAAGAATAAATTTTAAACTTAAATAATTACGTACATATTGTCAAGTATGTGAACATTATCCACGTGCACAGACTGTGACTGACGTAGGCAATACATTGCTAATCAAGTTGTCAAATTGCATATATAACAAATCATTTTAACACAATATATACTGCTGTAAGATGATCGTAACAATTAAAAGTGATAGTATATTGATTAAATATGCAAGCGATCTTGAGAAATATTTTCTTATTGAAATATCATACCTACATTATTTTCAACATTGTTTATACAATACACAAATGCGAAAAGGCCATTGCATTCTACTCAGTGTTGGCTAATCCAACAGCCCTAACAATAGTATGTGTATGTGTGATTTAGCCTAAGACAGCTGTAAGATTTCAAATAATGATAAATACTTAAGGTTTCTGAACGTATCGCATGACATAGCATGCAAACAATTGGGATTAAATGTTTTACCAATCTCATTAAAATCATAACCTAATTACGCTGATACTCTCCGCTATAGGATCTGACAAAACTGCCTTGGAGGTGACATCAGATCGACCTTTCATCTAATCAATATTCATGAGAAGTTCAACTAAATTCAACCAATGAAATCGCGCGTTTCATATGCACTTCAGATGACGTTCGAGTGAACTAAACAAACGAAAATACACATACAACACATACATCTATATCCGAATAAAGATAAAGACTTCGTGTGTTATTGCTGTGGATTGAACGATAAATTCAAAGAAATGCACTAAATGGAACGTTTTACATCTAGAATACGAAGAAAATCATGGGCACTGTCATGTGTTTTGAAAATATATATTCCACCGAAATTATTACGACATTATATGTTCTAAATAGTAAGTCATAGTACATCTCGCCCGCTTAGCTCAGTTGATAGCGAAGTCGAATATTGATCCCCGTGTGCAATGTTAGTGTGATTTCAATCCCATGTGTCGGTACATTTTTTAGCTCGTCTATTCGAGGAATAAGAGAGCTTATGTAATCACCCCGGCGTCGGCGTCCTACATCAAGGTTTGCGTGTAAGCTGTGTTTACAGATTTATATCTCTTACATTTCTTATCCTAGCACAACCGAATTTGGCTGCATATGCAATTTTGGTTCCTGTAACCCATGGGCTCCCATGGAACCCAAATTATGAAAACCCTTAAAATGTGTCTATTTCACATCAACTTTTGCGTGTAAGCTGTGTTTACAGGTCTATATCTCTCCATTTCTTATCCTAACTGAACTAAATTTGGGAATTGGTTTCCTTATAGTATTTTGTAAAGGGTTTGCGTAAGTAATTTTGTATTCTGCACATTTTGGGCTCCCATGGAACCCAAATTGATATGCAATAAAATGTGCAATAAAGGCAGATCTAGGTTTGCATGTAAGCATGTATATATCTATAATTTTGGTTTGGGATCTCTTATAGCATTATGCATCTTATTCATACTTCACCCATATTGAGGCATTGGACTCCCTCCTCCACCCCCACCCCACTCTCTCACCACCACCACCTCCACACCCATTTTTTTTGTTTTACATATTTCTGTGTTGTTTTAGTCAATTCTTACACATACTTTCTTACACATAGTGTTGCCCCCTCGCCCCCACCGCACCCCCCCCCCCCCACCCCCCACTTAAAACTCAAAATTATTATTATTATTTGTTTTACATATTTCTTTGTTGTTTTTGTCAATTCTTACACATAGCTTGTTACACATATATGTAGCCCACGACCCCTCATCCCCACCGCAACACCCCCCCCCCCACACACACACCACCCACCCCACTCGAAGCTAATTATTTTATTTTATTTTTTTACATATTTCTGTGTTTTAGGTGATTGTTACACATAGCTTCTTAAACATATATGTTGCTCCCTCGCTCCCTACCCCCGCCTCTCCCCACCTATTTCTATTTCTGTGTTTTGTTGTTTTGGTCATTTCTTATACATAGCTATGTGCCACAACACCCC